>JBBPNN010000143.1:0-45213 GCA_038090935.1 Hortiboletus campestris
CTTATCTAATAATGGTGAGTAATATGGATAGCGTAAAGATAAGGTCATAGACCGCTCTAGAATCTGGTATCAGAAATAGAATATCTGAATATGAAATACCAGAATTCTCAACAAATATACCGATTGTAACACATGCAACGAAACCTGATTATGATGCTGGAGGACTTTAGGACGGGTTGTCTTATAGAACAGTGTGATGTCGGGCCAGATCTCCAGAGGCTTTGTTCAGTAATTTTGATCATATTTACTTGTGCCCCCGTATCGGGTGTTGCCACGGATGTGGCCCGCTCCGTCTTATATTGCACGTGAACAACTGATCGAAGGAGCGCGTCTGATCATAACACCGATCGTAATGAATACCGACGTCAGTACCCATCGCATACTCGAATATACTTTGGACGAGCTCCAGCAACACGCGTCTCTACAGATCGGCAGTCAGCTCCCTGTGGAATACCTCGAAACACTCTCGCATCAGGACAAAGTCAACGCCCTGCAAGCATGTCTTATCGTTTACCAGCTCACATCGCACACAATTTTTCCCCACGTTTTTCAGCTTCAGGCTTCCATAGCAATGTTAAATGGTAATGATACTATCATTAGTGCTGGCACTGGCTGCGGAAAGACGCTCTGTCAACTCATCCCACTCCTTCTTCGACCCGATACCATTTCAATAACGATTTCACCGCTAAAGCGGCTGCAAGTTACACAGGTATGATAACTATTGGTATGTGAATAGCTAGTAACTCTGATCAAATACCTATCAACAGGTCCTCGAGTGCGAGAAGTACAGGATTCGAACGATCGCGATCAATGAGGACACCCCAAATGATCGAGCACTTTGGGAGGTAACCCATTGTTGTCACACTATCGTTTGGCATGTCTAACGCAATAGCTCGTCAAGATGGTCGAGAACGGTCATTACCAACACCTCATCGTCTCTCCGGAACAATTAGGAATGTATAACGGCCATGTTCCTCGACTCGCACGACTACTACGACAGGCGCGCACCTTCACAAATAAGATACAACGTGTTCATGTCGATGAAGCACATAATATCTTCACAGCTGGTCTTTCGCATCATGACGAGGATGCATTCTGTCCAGCATACAGTCGCCTAGCTGAGTTTCGAGCGATCCTCCCAGACACTATCACATTTCAAGCACTTTCGGCAACGTTACCACCACACATTTACAGTGTCATTCAACGCGAGCTTGCTATACGTCCAAATCACGTATGGATCACCCTCTCCACAAACAGACCGAATATTGTATATGCTACAAGTCCAATCATCGGTAACCTGCGCGAGTTTCACAACTTTGACTGTCTGGTACCCAAGGATTTTGACCCAGAACTTACGACCATTCCAAAAACCCTCGTTTTCCATGATAACAAGCGAGACGCGACGGACGCAGCCCGATACACAAACGAGAGACTTCCAAAGTCCCTACAAAATATCGGAATCGTTCGACACTATCATAGCAATATGTCGGTCGAGTATCTTCAACAGACTTTCACAAATTTCTCTGACCCAGATGGACAATGTCGTATCCTTCATGCTACGGCCGGAGCTTCAACAGTGAGTTAAATATCTGATTTGATACAAGTGTTCATTCGAGGACAATCTAGAGGTTATATGGCAGCTACATGCTGATTCTGAGCTTGATTCACCAGATAATCCAGAAGACGAGGTGCGATTCATGATGGGATCGACTCCGATAGCCCGAGGGACATGGGGCATTAACTGTTATGTAATGCTATTCAAGTTGCTGACGTAGTTATCATAGGCTTATCCTACTGCACGTGCTCTTGTCTACGTTCAAATTTGGGTTAACCCGTGGGAATCCGCGCTCCCCAATTGATGCGAACGAAATTTACCAGACCGTCTATCGACGGTTTGCCTCTCAACGCGGCAACCTCATAGACCGGTCTGGTCACCAGACTAGTGACCATCGGGTATCAAGTCAATAGCTCCCCTGAGCCTTCGAAATCGCTTGTTCGAGGTCACTAAGCTCGAAACGAGCAAGGAAGGTCGTGCCGAGGTTGTTTACTCAAAAAGGAGTGTATCAGCGTGACTGTCAGAGGCAAGGTCAATGGCATCCCTGAACCACAAAAGCTCGAGGTCGCTGAGCTGTCCGAAGCGCTCAAAACGAGTGAAAAAGGCCTTCCCGAGGTAGTGCAAACAGGTGGGTATGTCGGGGAGACCGTTGGCAGTGAGGTCAACAGCTTCCCTGAGCTTTTAAATTGCTGCTTGGGGTCACTCTGCTCGCCGGGGCGCTCGGAATCAAGGTCGTGTAAGGTGTGTGATAACCAGGGCTGAGGTAACTGGCTTCTCTAGGCCTCGAAATCACCTGCTCTGGGTTGATCTACTCGTTGAGGTACAGTTGAAGTTCTCATAGTGCATAACGTCGGGAAGGGTAATTTTGTGGCACCAATCTAGCCTACATTCAGTTGAAGATGGATGTACTAAAATAACCAGTAAAGGTTGCACAGGACATCCAGAATCGATGCATCGAAGTAAATCCGGGCCACTACACATGTTTTCCGTAATACTCCCGTGCGGAAGGTGCCACAGGCAGCTCCAACTGAGAAGCACTCGGCTTGGGCCGATGAGTATCTACTGCCCCTATGGGTAGGGTATACCTGGAATATCACCGTCAGCGATAGCAGAAAAAAAGAGTATAAATCAATACCTCTCTTCATCGCAACCGTACGCTTTTGGGGTCAGTTTGATGACTGTATGCAATGGAATCTTGATGTAAGGGAGGTCCACTTGTGGCAGGTCAAGAAAATACGCATATCTATACCACGGCGAACTTGAAGGGAAAAAACGAAATAATTACAAGGAGAACTCACAAGCATCGCAAGATGGCTTGATGGCCGAAGATGAGGATGTTTTCTTGTCGTTCGAGTTCCATGATAACAGGCTCTAATCGCACGACCACGTCGCGGTATGACTCTCCTCCTCTGTAACGGTAATTAAACTTGTCTTCATCACGATTCGCAAAGTCGTCCCGGTATGCTTGCTAACCAAGGATCAGCGGAATTTCCTTGGCCGAAATGCTAGCCTCACTGACTTCGATCTCTTTATATGTCATTCCATCACAGACTCCGGCATCCAACTCATCCAAGGACTTCCACGTCAGTTTAGTATAAGGTAGATACTCTGCAGTCTGAACTGTACGCTGAAGAGTAGAGGTCCAGACCTGCAGAGATATGCATGGGATGAACACAGAGTATCACTAGTGGAAGAAAGATGGGCTTACAGTCAGTGGCGCATCCCCGATATGTTTACGGACGAATTCCGGGAGTTCTCTAGCATATTGAAGGCCACGTTCGGATAGTGGAGAGTCTCCACCGATTTTTCCCTTGACGTTGAACTGACTTTCTCCGTGCTACATCCAGTTCTCAGTCCGATCCGTCGAAATTGGGACGTCTTACTCTAGAAATGAAGATACTGCGGGGCTTCACGTGGAGATTCATGAGATAAAAGGCGATGCGACTCTGCAAGTATCCATTGATGCGAGAGAGTGTGACCTCGTTTCCGACGTCGGTTATTCGAAGGTAAGAGAGGTGGGGTTCTGTGATGGTCTCATAAACTGCTTCATACTCTTTGATACGTCTGATAAAGTCGCGTTGAGCGACCTCTTTCGGGAGGTCTTTGTAATCCGGATCGCCCGAAGAAACTTTGAGAGCCACGTTAGCCGCTATCACAGCAGGATCGTTGCAGACGGTTTCGATGAATATGACTTGGATCCCCCTTTCCTTGGCAACGCGGGCTTCAATTTTAGCTCTGCAACGCCATCAAGGTCAACGAAGGGTGGTGACGACATGATACTTGCCGCCGACTTCGTGTGCTGTTCGTAGCATCTGTGCGATGATCAGTGCCTGATGTTCGAAACGGCCTAGGGAGAATCTCACCATGTATAGCTACGTTACCGCCCTTCTTTAACCACTGGAGTAGCATTTCTAGACTATCTTCCGCCAACTTTTCTCGGATCCTAGTTGCCTCGGCATTGTTGTGACTGAAATATTTCGCTGTATGATCCTCCTTGATCCCGCTCCTGATACATAGCATGAGCCCATAAATGATGAACGGCCAGCAGCACAAACTGTAAGGCCTCTTGCCTGGCACGGGAACGGTGTAGCTGCTCAACGTTGAAAACCTTGCGAAAAGGTCAGTGCATGGTTATCCGACGCTTTGCAGACTTGTCTACCTCAACATCATATTCTAGCCACTAGGGGCGAACTCAGCAAACAGGCCATGCAGGGTATAAGAGTGGCTACCTTGAGATATCGCATGAGCTTATTGCTGAGGTATGACTTTCCCCTTGCCGGCAGTCCAACCTTCACAACACTAGGTGAGCGTTCTGGGTAGGGGTAGGCGAGAGTCGTGTACCATGGCAAGCACGATCTTGGCTTCGGAAAAATCCGGCTTCGCGACTTGTGGTACTAGTTGAGGGGCTGGCCGTGAGGAATGCTCCACGATGACATACCTTTGTTTCCGATGTCCACTGGCACCACGGAATGCGGACTCGGAAGGGTTGGTGCCTGAGAGCCTTTGCGACTAGATGCAGCAAATTCGTCAAAGCGCTTTAGCCTGTGTGCTAAGGCATTTCGAAGATCGTGCAAAACGGTGGGTGTGTCAGGGTGATCATCAGGAGTGAGGTCAACAGCCTCCCCGAGCCTCGAAATCGCATGCTCGAGGTCACTCGACTCGCCGAGGCGCTCGAAACGGGCGAGAAAGGCCTTTCCAAGGTTGCTTAAACCAGTGGGTGCATCGGGGTGACCATCAGGTATCAGGTCAATAACTTCCTTGAGCCTCGAGATTGCCCCCCCGAGATCACCCAGCTCGCCGAGGTGCTTGAAACGAATGAGGAAGGAATTCGCGAGGTTGCTCAAGCAGGTGTGTTTGTCATGGTGACTATCAGGAGTGAGGTTAACAACCTCCCCGAGCCTCGAAATCGCTTGCTCGAGGTCACTCAGCTCGCCGAGGTGCTTGAAACGAGTGAGGAAGGAATTGGCAAGGTTGTTCAAACAGGTGGGTTTGTCAGGATGGCCATCAGGAATGAGGTCGATAGCATCCCTGTGCCTCGAAAGCGCTTGTTCGAGGTCGCTCAGCTCGCCGAGCCACTCGAAACGTGTGAGGAAGGAGTTGCCGAGGTTGTTCAGATGGCGGTGTTTGTTGGGATGACCATGAAGAGTGAGGTCAACAGCATCTTGGTGACTCAAAATTGCTTGCTCGAGGTCATTCAGCTTGCTGGGGCGCGCAGAATGAGTGAGGAAGTCCGAGCTTTCATGGTTGTGCATGGTGATAAAGAGAGCAGCTAGATGATAGGGAGGAGATGAAGTTCCTGGGCTGGCATCGTGACAGATCAGCCTTTCATTGAAGGACAACCCACACTCCAATAAATCTCACTAGCGTACTTACCAGGAGTCTCTCTGATGCGGCGAGGCGCTGATTTGCTTGAAATTGAGTGTGACCGACTGGCTCTCTGCCCCAGTGATGGCGGTGCGGGTTCAGTGATCTCTGGAAGGCAAAGACCTTTTCCAGCGTCGCGGTTAGCACTTTAAATTCAGATTCCTACTACCCACTCGCCAGGAGGTAGTTCTGCATCAGGCTTCTTCCCAACCGATGCTTCGAGTGTGAGGCGATATTTTAGTGAGGGTGGAAAGTTCCGAGTGGCTATGTAAGAATACGAATACTGTGACCTCAAACTCTCACGCTCCTTCCGAGCAGTGGTTTCGAGGGTAATTGGCAAGATAAGTCCACTCATGCAAAATCGACGCAGGTGGTTGATTACACCGGTGGGTATGTCAGACGACCACTATGGATGAAGTCATCAGCGTCCTCGAAACTGCTTGCTCAAGGTCACTCGGCTCACCGATGTGCTGGAAACAGGCAAGGAAGGCCCCAGTGCTGAGGTTGCTTGAACAAGTGGGTATGTCGGGGTGACCATCTAGTCTGGTGACCAGACCGGTCTATGAGGTTGCCGCATTGAGAGGCAAACCGTTGATAGACGGTCTGGTAAATTTCATTCGCGTCAATTGGGGAGCGCAGATTCGCACGCCACATGCAAATTAATTGCAATTTTACATCAGCAAACTGACACTTTTAATTAGCCGAGTCAACAGACTTTTGCCGGTCGCTAGGCCTGTCCGGCCTGTCCCGGCCTGTCCGTCACTGTCGGAAGGTAGTGGGTACCTCTTTTTTCCGTGATCAAACTACTCTCGCTGTCCAATCTGTTCTATCCTGTCGATCTGTCACAAGACTACTTATGTAGCCTAGTACTAGTACTGTCACGCCAGCAGCAACTTGAACACGGCTCAGGCCGTCACGGTACGAACCAACTTGAAGTCGGAACGATTGAAAAGTCACCGTGACGCGTTACTACGGTCAAGCAAAACTTGTAACTTCAAGTTCAAGACGCATCACCACGGCGACGATTACCGAACCGCAGTCTGAGTCCGGCGAGTTGCGCGATACATCCACTGGCAATTTGAAGTTCAATTGACCCTGAACGAGGAACCAAGTTGCTGACTCGGATGAAACGCAGTGGACTCCAACTTCCCGGTAGCTTCATGGGGCACATGTTGGGAGGGATATCATCGGCATCGAGGTAGTTTACTACTACTAGTCTAGAGTTACATCGAACATGCAGGATTTAGAGGGAACACGACCACCTCCGCGATCATCCTGAGAGTCAACGCCGTCACAAGGATTCGGCGAAGTATTTACTTTAGTAGTCACAACAAAGTCAGTAAGATTGATTTCGAATAAATACTACAATGCACGCACCATCGACAGTCGACCCGTATGGGGTATAATCTTCACGCATCGCATACTCTGATGCGACTGGTATGCCACTCCTGCGGATCACGAATCGAACAGATCCGATGAAACGATCTGCTGAACGCAGATCTTCTTGAGCCTTTTCTAACAAAACGCGGTTGTACTGGAGGGCGAGGGTGTTGCGGTGGACGATTTGGAGTGCAAGATTTCGCCGCGTGAGATGTAATTGACGGTCGGCACGGGCGACCTCTAAGAGGAGATAAGCTTCGGTCGTGTCTCTTGGGATAGGGACAACGGCTTCCGTGTCTGTGTTTTGCGACTACCGAAGGTAGTCAGTCCGAGTCTGGGTATAGATATCGTATATTATAGGTCAATTGAACCTACCTGCCAATCAGACCCACTTCCAGTGGCCAGTACATCCTGGGCATCATTTTTTGGCGGCTCCGAGTAGCGGTCATGGGTTGAATTATGGCGCCGGGGGGAAATGGGCTGGGAAGGGCGATCTTGGAATTGAGCCAGATATGGAGCGATCGTATGTGGGTGTAGACATGCGAATGGGGTTAAGTGAAAATCGTCGTCGGTTCTGCGTCCTGGTGCACCAACGCTGCTAGTACTGGCAATGGATTCCTGTTGCTGGGGAGTCATCGTGCTCTGCTCTTAATGTGAGAAACTCGGTTAAGCTCGGATTTAGTTCGGCTGCGTCAGGGCGTCTTGTGCCCTGGGAAAAAGCGGATTTTGAAAGTAGTGCTTGAACTTATGTAAGTAGAGCACATCAGCTTATACAAGTAGTGTACATGTAAAATGGATTTTTCAACTTGAATACACAGATTTGAATCCAACATCAGCGTAGAACGTAGCGTATATAGTACACAAACGTCCCCCGAGAGAAAGGCCGCAAGTCACCATCGCCCCATTCTGCATAGAAGAACTGTCAATATTAGGTTCCGAACGTCCTCGAGTCGGGACTCACATAGCAGACGAGTGCACAAAGGAGCATGGCGCAGACCATCATTCGTTGAGGGTGTATGATGGTGTCGTAATGAGGAACATGCGTAGTCGGTAAACGTCGAGCACGTTCAAGGCGACGTGAACGAGAACGTCGTCTGTCAGATGCTGCGCATCGCAGTTGCTCGTCAGCTGAACTGCTAGTTAAATGATGGAATAAAGGGGGCTTACAACTTGCTGGCGATGATACACTGTGCATCGACGAACACGGGATTGACCACAGCGACGTTGTCCTGACATAACTCGGCGTCCAGTGGCTCCCAGTGCGTATACAGCAGGTTGATGAATGGCGGTGACGTCTGTTGCACGGTGATGGCGAAGTGGGAGGACGACATGTCGAGTCCCGTTACGCGCGTCGAGTGCAAGTCTGGCGTGTCGAAGGAAATGGGGTAATCGGTGCCACGAGTAGCGTGATGATCACGTAGCTAAAGTGGGTCTACTTGGCGTCGTGGGTAGTCGTTTTGATTGATCTCTTACGACCTGTGCAAAGCCCCAACGAATGACATAGTACCCACCTCATGGGGCCTCACGAAACGGGCTTGAAGTTGCTGGAGGATCGGCGCACATTCAAGCGCGTGAGAGACACTTGATCGCGGAAGATGAGCGAGACGGAGAGAATGAGCTGGGGTAACAGGTAATCAGTAGTTTTGCAGGTTATTCAAGTTGACATGATCACGAATACCATTGTGCTCGTCACGCTCGAGCCGCCCCACAAAGCAGACTTTGTCGACGCAAGAAGGCGCCACCACTCTGTAGAAAACCTTGTCCCGGTGACGACGTCCACCTCAACGCTGGATCAGAGGCATCGAAACCAGTAGATCCGACGCCGTTGGGGAAAGCCCTCGTAACACAGCGTTTGCGACGCCATCCGCGTGGATGTCATTGCGATGAGTGCACTTGAGGGCGTCGTAGTGTGGACGTTATAGAATCGCTTTGATGGGCGGGAGGATGGCAGATGGAGAAGAGGTGGGCCGTCGAGAATGGCAAATCGGAGGATGATTTTATCGATGACCTGCTGAGTGTATATGAGAGGAAAGAGGGGGTGTCGGGATACCCTAGACGACGATAAGATACAAACAAGGCTGCGATTCAGCGCGACTTGGATAAATATAGCACATACCTCCGTTCGATCTCCACTTTCCTCCGAGTCAGACTACGCACGCACGCAGGTCGACGTTTCGGATCACTACAATTTGATTCGGATTGAATGGGGTTCAGGGTGGTCGGCAAGTCCCACTGGACTTGGATTCAGATATCGTACATGTGACTTGGATAACATACCTCCAAAACCTCCACGTTCCTCAGACTTCCGAGCATGCACGAAGGTCGACGTTTCGGATTGGGTGGGTTCATGGCCACCGGCAGTCGGTAAGTCCCAGTGTCCCACTGGACTCAGATATGAGACAGGATCTGAGCGCGGGTGGAAACACTGCGACTTTCAGAAACAGTCAGCCTGTCTGCAACGACTTGTACAACGTACCGGGTCCCAGCTGTTTGTCGACAATGTCTGGCAACTGATCACGTCACGGTAAGTGTCAGCTTGTGGTAAATATTGACAAATTGTGACTTACATGACATAACTCTGGCGAAACTTTGTCAATGTGACCCACAGTGTCTAGTTGTGACGGTTCCTCAGATCGCATCTTCAAGTTTTTCTATCTGTTGTTCTTGATGCCTAGAGCCAAAACTAATCGCAGAAACCTTAGGAACATAAGCTGCCCTCGGTGTGGCAAGAAGTTCCGATCAGAAACTAATGTTCTACAGCACATGAATCAGCCAATGGGTTCATGCGGCGAGGGACTCAGCTCGCACCCCCTCCATCAGACATACTTCAACCCTCACGTCCAATCCTGGGCCGCTGAGGTTTCTGCTGGCACCTCTCATTCCGGGCCGCCGGTTGATCAGAGTTCGGCCGGCGATACATGTCGCTTCCATTCACCAAGTATCGACTCCCGTTCACCGCCTTCTTGTCCCGGTCGCGACGATGCCGAGCAACCATCTGACCTTGAACACCCAGATTCCCGATCTAACATGGACATAGACGAGTGCGTTGACGTGGACCCCGAGGTTCCGTCCGGCAAGTTTGTGGAGATGTATGAAGGGTGCAGCGAGGCATTCCCTGGGGGTAGGACGTTCATGGATGAATTCTGGCGGGATAAGCATGCCGCCGAACGGCGGGAGAACTTGTACTTTCCTTTCGCGTCTCGAGAAGAATGGCAATTCGCATCTTGGCTCCTTCGTTCGCGCCTCAGCTTGTCCGCAATCGACTCTTTGCTTTCTCTGGACATCGTTCGTGGGATGGTCTCTAGAAGTCTTTTTTTTTTTGACTGAGATTTTAGATGAAGCGTGTGCCACTCTCGTTTCGGAGTGGGAAGCAACTACGAGCCCGCGCAGAGGTCCTACCTTCAGGACCTGCTTGGTACTGCGAGATCATAAAGCCCGAGGGACGGACAAAGAAAGCCGTCCGCATCTTCCATCGCAAACCGCTCGAGTGTCTCCAGATGCTCATTACTCATCCGCTACTTGCTCCCCACGTGTCCTTCGTTCCCAGGAAAGTCTGGACCTCCTCCGCAAAAATATGCCGCATCTACGAAGACTGGATGAGCAGCGACGACGCATGGAATATGCAAGTGAGTTCTTCACACTTTCCGTAAAATTGGTACTGAGTCTCGTAGGACAAAATCCCGCTCGGGAGTACACTGCTTGGCGTAGTCCTCTCTTCAGATAAAACTAACATTTCGGTCATGACCGGTAATCGTATGGCGCATCCAGTACTCATTAGCCTTGCGAACATCGACCCGGCAATTCGCAGCAAGACTTCGCTGCACGGATATATGCTTCTCGCACTTCTCCCTATCGCCAAATTCATCCACAAAAATACCCGCGTACGCAGCTTGCTCCAGGATCGTCTCTTTCACCAAGCATTGGACCTGATTCTGCAACCTCTGAAGACCGCTGCCACGGTAGGGGTAATGATGAACGACCCAGTTGGTAACTTAAGATATTGCTACACGCCACTCGCGGCATGGATCGCCGACACTCCTGAACAGTCTCTTCTTGCAGGCACCGGTCCAAAAGTATCTCCGGTTACCATGGCGAAGGCGAAAAACTTCGGTGATTCGCATCGTCATCCTCTCCGCACAAGTTCAAACACACTGGTTGCCATCCGAATCGTGAAGGCTCGGCAGGACCCGCCTGACTACAAAACATTTCTGAAGGAAACCAAGGAATTCGGGCTAAACGGTGTCCTGGAACCGTTCTGGCAGGAATGGCCGCTTTCTGGACCCACCTCTTTTCTCCACATAGAACCCCTTCACCACTTCCATCGCTTCTGTTGGGACCACGACTGTCAATGGTGCATTGCCGTTGTCGGAGCGGAGGAGATCGACTTCCGATTTTCGTTAGTTCAAACTACTGTTGGCTACCGCGCATTTGAAGACGGAATTTCAAGGCTCAAGCAGGTCACTGGTCGCGACCATCGGGCCGTTCAACGTTACTTAGTCGGCGTTATTGCCGGTGCAGTCCCCAGTCGCTTTCTTACTGCTGTTCGAGCACTTACGGATTTTCGTTACCTCGCACAAGCGCCATCGTTCGATGATGATACAATCCTCAAGGTCTCGAGGGCGCTTCAAGAGTTTCATGATCACAAGGACGCCATCGTGGTTGCTGGAGGACGAAAGGACAACTGGGAAATACCGAAGTTAGAGCTACTTCAAGGTGTTGTCCCGGATATTCGTCGTGCTGGCCCCGTCATGCAGTGGTCCGCAGATCCTACCGAGCACGCACATGTCCAGGAGATCAAGGTCCCCGCCCGGGCTGGGAATAATCAAGACTATTACAGTCAAATCGCCCGCCATCTCGACCGATCGGAGAAATGTTTGCTTTTCGACATTGCCACGTACATCCAGAACAAAACCACACTGGCAGGTGAACCCAACGAGGATGATGACAGAGATTTCAACGAGGACAACGAGCGTGCGTTTGACCCGGAAGATGTATGCCTTTCTGATCATCTGGATATCGTGACCCGCACCCCAGTCAATTACTTCGCAAAAGCTGATGCACTCGAGCGCGGGTGCTTTCCAAATTCGCCCAAACCCCACCGTACGTTCTCCACCACTACCACCGCCTTTCACCTCGCTTTGAAGCCTTCGTCGGGAATGAGCATTGAGGAGGCCGCAAATACCTTCAGCATCCCCGATCTTCGGGATGCTTTATCCGAGTTCCTACTTCGCGTCGAAAGATCGTCACCTCATGATGTGTCGGGAGTCAGAAGCCGCGCGATGCAACAGGATCTCCCATTTGGCCGTCTGCAGATCTGGCATAAAATCCGTATACAACAGATGCTTTACCACAGCCAGACTCCCAATGCTCCACAAACATTGAGAGCGGTTCCCCCTTCTGCTGATAGCACTTATGGTTTGTATGATGCTGTTATTGCCAATGCGACGCCAGAAAGCTCCTGGCCAAAACAAGGTCTGGATGGTGAGCAAAACTCGATCATATCATGTGAAATTGGTTAACTAGTATACTTTTAGGTCATTCTGTAGTCCAGCTGCGAATGATATTTCGCCCCCTTCAATCGGATCACCTGCTCGCCTATGTACAACGGTTCGACGTTGTTCCCCGACGCGCTACGCATCCTGCGGCCGGTATGCACCTACTTCGACGTGCAGTCCGATCGGACGGTACTCGGATTGGAGACGTCATACCCATCACGTTGATTCGGTCGCCCGCCCACCTAATCCCCAACTTCGGCAGTGCTGCCCATAATCGTTTAACGCGCCAGAGCAGCTACGAAGTGTCATCTGAATTTTGGTTAAATAAATTTTGGTCGAAAGAGTTATACTATTCATTATCATTGTGATCTTTAGAGTACTTAGTGTATAATCAAGTTGATCTTGACATCAATCTGACGATGGTTCGCAACTAATACGTCACTGGACAGTTACTTGAGTCCATCATGATTATCGTGACTATCGATCGGTCCCTGGAATCATGTGGTCATATTACTTAGCCTCGCGGTATCCAACCGTATCTTCAAAATATCCGCCAGCTTGTATATATCTCCTGGCATCTGTGTTCACGACACTACCATGGACTCCGAAGCGCTGGCAGACTCGGAGGCCGTATCACAGCCAAGTTTGACGGTGCGTCCTTCTTCCTAAATCGGTTCATGTCATAACAAATTTATAGCCCGCTTTGTGTCGTGTACGAGTACATGCAACGCCCCGCAACGCCGCCCAAGTGGGTCCCTTTCTTTGTGTCTGAAGTGTCACCATACTCACAGTCCGGACCAGCTTGCAAGCATCCCTTTGGAGTATAGGGGAAAAACCGACGGCTTCCGTGAGAACATGGATCGTTTGGTCGAAAATGATACCAAGGAGTTTCATTGGCGCCTCAGCAAATCCGAAAGTCGAGAAATCTTGGAATCGTTGTTCCCTGACTCGGTCCTGTTTCAATCGAAACACTCAAGTCTGAACATGTTGAACATTTTGCAGCGCTTACGAGACAAGGACAAGAAGCTCTATGGAGCGACAGGGGAAGGGGTAGAACGGTGGACCCATTACCCGAAAACAGCAGCAGCACGGGTTAACGCGGGAACGTCTACGACAAGGACACCAACGGGGGATACCGCGGAAGCATCTATGGCAAAGTTTCTGAACAAAGTCCTCGAAGCAGTCGAGGGAATTACAGGCGAGCAGACAAACAGGTTAGTTGGTTCACCTGGTATCGATATCTGAGTCGGCGAAAAGATGAATGTCCAGTATTTAGGAGATGGCATCCTCACGGATCCACAAACCCATTCGGGGGCTCTTTTCTCCAGCGAAAGCCGGACTTGGTCCTCAGTCCGGATGGCGCCGAATTGGACTGGAGAGACGTCCTTGTTTTCGGGGAGATGAAGAACACGAACTGCTCCGAGACATTGAAGACTTCTTTTACCGAGATCGCCGGGAAAACGTCTGTACTGTTATACGCACAAGACGGAAGGCACGCCGCTCCGTCCTTGCGAATACTCGGGTCTAGCATCAGTTTGACGTTTTTTGACCGGGGAGGTTCACTCGAGACCTACCCAATAGACGTTCACGCTGACCCGGAAATGTTCCTACGCATCGTAGTGGGTCTCGCGAAAGCCTCATTCTCCCAGCTTGGGTTCGACGTCTCACTGCTCGACGAAACTGGGAGTAAACGCGTACTGGTCGCATGGAAAGGTGGAGGGGACGTAACGGAGGTAACGATCGACAGTCTGCTCTTCATTTCGGATATCATGCACGGACGTGGGACAACCGTGTGGCGGGGCTCGATGGACGACTCGGAAAACAACTCACACTCAAGCAACCATCGATGGCCTCGGACTCGGACAGGAGTTGTCATCAAAGACTCTTGGATCGACCCCCTACGAAGATATACGGAGGGTACCATTCTAAAGTTGTTAAATGCTGCGGGTGTTGCAGGTGTCCCAACGCTCTTACACGAGGAACAGGTCCAAGGGCCCCATCCGACTCAACCGGGCGTTCTCTGCAATCTGTCAACGCATCTTTTACGATCCCTCCTTTCCGAGGCCAGTCGCAGTGCACATCATCGTCGGTATCAACTACGTGTCCTTTCTCGTCTCATTTCCACACCCGTCGGAGTCGAGGTGTTAAAGTTCAATTCGCTTGCCGAACTCCTGATCGCATTTATTGATTATATCCTGGGTAATGTCGATCTCTTTGTCCGCTGGTTTCACTCACCGTTTACTTGTAATCCAGCTCATAAGGACGCACTCAAGAAAGCAGGAATCTTACACCGCGACATTAGTTTATTTAACCTTCTCCTCGTCCGTTCGGCCGAATCAGAGGAGCGCTTGGAGTTTCTCGATGGCCTCCCGAAAGGTACCCGAGATCTCCTCCGTCAAAAGATAGAAAAATTTGTCAGTCATCGCGGCCTCCTTGGCGATTGGGGGTACGCGGTCCCGATCAATGCTACAACCTCTCAGCCCGCTACTGGTCTCCCCACCCCTGATCTGGACTCTAATTCATTCGCAAATGATACCCTCCTTACTTCCTCGAAATACGGCGAGGATGTTGTCCCAGCCGCGAAAGTATCACGCAACGGGCAGGAGCATACTATTCGATATACTTCGGTGTCTCACCTGGGTTGGGATCATAATATCAAGCTGCGTATGGCAGGGGATCCACTTGACTTTGCTTGGCCAACGGTGGATACAAATCCATTATACCGCACGGTAAACCATTCCCTTGTTCCTTACAGTTACTTGTCTGAACCTTTTACTTCAGGGGACCTGGTCATGGATGGCGGTAGAACTAGTGGCTGCGGGTCCCAAAAAGCCCGTGATCCACAGACCTGTCCATGACCTAGAATCAATGTTCTACGTGCTGGTTGGTATATGTGTACTCTTAGGGCGGCCTCACAACGTCAAAGTCGAAGAGAACCTGAAGTGTTTCGACACATTTTTCAACTCATTCAAGCCGAGCACCAGAAAAACATCAACAATCCAATCCAACTTTGGATGGGGTTCCGATATACTTCCAAATATCTCCCCATACTTCCGACCGTTGATTCCACTTCTCAACAAACTCCGCGCAAAAATAATCCTACCAATGGATTTCGTTGACGGTCGATTCCTAATGAGGGGGGATGAAATCACCCATGACGTCATGGTCGATGCCCTTCTAGAGGCGTTGTGTGCACTAGACGATGACGGTTGGGCCCAGGTTACACCACCGCCCGAGCCAAGCAACGAACAGCTTGAAAGAACGTTTGTTTGGGTGGAAAACTCTACCAACATCCCCGGTGACTCCGACCCAAATTCTGGGTTCGTCTGGCTTCCCTCGCGTGTGTTGCGCCGTCCCCCTCTGCGTGCTATATCCGGCTCTGGTTTTTCAAACCATTCTACTTCAGTTCAATCGTCTGCCTCTGCAGGTTCCAGTCGACGACCTCTCTCTACCACCGAGCCTGATCCTCCCCCAAATGCGAAACGTCCACGGACAACCCTTGCCCCCCCTCCCGGTCGTGATTGGTACTCCTATACCAACTAAATTTTCATGCGACCTACTGTGCGTTGTGATTTTTCTCAGCAGCAGGACTCTGAGTTGAAGATGGCGAAGTATTGAGCTCTTTTTTGTTGTTTCTTCTTATATTCTTACAGAACTTCGTCGTACGGTTGAGCTTCGTTGTTATACCCCTTCGTGTTTCCTTTACTGGTAATGACAAAGTGTACACGTTGTTTCACCTTTGTTTGCCGATTACAAAATGCTCTACGAAGCGAAATAAAAGTCCTCTCAGTTTTTCCTCCTCTAGTTTCTTGTTCTCAGTCCAGCATGCCTCCCAAACGGAGGATAATCTACGACGATGAATCGGATTCGGATGGCGGCTCGAAACGACCGAAGGCGCAGCCTGAGCTTGAGGGTATCTTCCTATGACTTCTCCACCTTGCTTGTCTGCTCATAATATATTCTACAAAGTTGCGGAATCCCAGGTCCGACGGTCCTCGCGAAATGGACGTGGAAGTGGCGGTAGGATAGCTCAGATGCGGAATCTTGAAGAGATGCAGTTTGCGTCCGCAGTTCCCAAGTCCAAACACGTCGCATACCTGGAAGTTGCGACCAGAGGTCAAGAGGTGAATCCAATGGCACCGACTTCAGCCCCTCAGTCTTCCGAAATAGGTGCATCGAGACCACGACCGCGACCTCGTCTCAAGACCAAGTATCGTCACACGATGTCGACTCAGCCGAGTGGCCATGACGGGAAATCTGTTCAGCCATCGTTCGCCTTAGCAGCTCCAAGTGACCAGTTTGGTTTCAAGCTTCCAAATACTTCTCAGTTTGAATCTTCGGCTCACTCTTCTGGCCCGCCGGGTCTATCCAGCCAGTCCGTCGCGCCCTCATCCCGCGCCAGCTCCATCTTTTCTGAGGGTCTTTCCCATGCTTCCACCCCTCCAACATCTCGCGCGGCTTCCATCTGTTCTTCTGCCCGAAGTGGACTGGTAGATGTATCAAGCGGCCATTCCTCTCATCTTCGATTACTAGCTCTTGGTTCTCAGTCTGGGATGGAGGCTCCTGCCCGGGTATCTCGCGTCGAGGACGTTGCTCGCGGTTTTAAAGAATCATCTCAAGTTCAGTCTGTCGGTTTCGATCAGCACCAGAATACCTCGGTCGCAGGGGCAGTCAGCACATGTACGTTCTTGTCCCCGCGAACCGCTGGTACTCAGTCCGGTTTGCAGGGAAGGATGGGAGCACATCGGCAACTCAAGCCCTTCCAACTTCGTTACCGAAGGCTGCAGCTACGTTATTTGATGAACCCCCCGACGCACCGGAGCTAGACTCGCCGCCTCCATCCCGCATCGGACTACGCCAGCTTGCATCCGTCCATACGTTACCGATGACTGACTCGCAGGACAACCATTTATCCGAACATCGTCACGATGATGATCTTGAGATTGATGAAGTAGCACCGAGTGAGGACGAGCGGATTGCGGAGGCAGCGCTTCGAGACGATGGACGCGAGGCCTCTGGGTTTCCCGGTGAGTTGATTATTCACTCAAGGACGGTGACTGATGACTGCTCTAGCTTCTTATACACCAGCATTCGCGTACAGTGAACCCTCGTTCCGTCCACAAGGTACAGTGTTTGTATGTAAACTTGAACTCTTTGTGGCTCACCTCGTATTCCAACAGCTTCGAGTCAACTAGACCTGGAACGTGGTCGTGATCAGCTACAAGGTACGAGACGAGAAGTTAAATGATTTCCATTAATCAGTATCACCTAGGTGGTACAGATCTACAGGAGGGCGCTACGGCGCGCCACGTTTCTCGCGTCCCCACCAACTCTCGTGTGTCCGCAGCGGCAGGGCGTCAAATCGTAGAATCATTCCCCCATCCCAGAGGTACGCAGCTTTTCGCAGAACGAATATTCCCTCACACGGTATTTCGGTAGGCTCAAATCTTGGACTTGGATGCGAGCAAGTACAAGGTACGAAACAGAAACCTGCGAAAGCTCCCGCTAATTCCTTCTATCATCCTGCTAGGTGACACCGATGCTCGCGACAACGTTGGAGACGTAACTATACGTCGCCAGCGCAACCGTGTTTATGAACACCCTGAGCTACAAGGTACAAAAGGAGAGCTTGGAAGGTATTGGCTAATTGCTCCCGTATGCTAGGTAATACAGATGCTCGTGACGGCGCTGAAAACGTCGTATCCATGTATCGTCAACGCAACTACACTCCCCGCCTCCCCAGCACTTCGCAATTGGCAGCTGTCAGACTCAGGCAATATTCTGCCTCGGCTCATACCATGGATCAAGTCCCATCGGTTGGTTCACAGGAAATACCCGGCCAACCTGACGTTATGGAGTCCAGACCTCCAAGTTTGGTACAGTCACAAACCGGGCGATCCAGGGCTCACGTTGCGACCGAAGGCACGGATCCCTCTCAATTGCAGTTCTATGAGCCGGCTGTTCGCGACATAATCGAACGAGCTAAGCAGTTCTCACATTGCGATGCCGCATCTATCAACGCGTTTCCTCTACGAATTGAATTCAATAAACGTGCCCAGGAATATATGGAGGAGGCAATCATGGAAAGACGCTCGCGATTGTTATTCATTCCGGATGGTGAGCAAGACGGGTTGGTGTTTTCTCGTAACTAACAATCCAATCTTCTACCCAGGCTGGTGGCCCGAATACGCTGACGGTATCGACAAACTGGTAAGTCGCAATGGGATTCGATCCGTAATTAACTAACCCTGACAGTTGTGGGAGGACCTTGGGAACTGGCGCTCCGCACTCAGGAAGAGGGCGCGCGTGTTCGTGACACAGCGCTATCAGTGGGACCCGGAGAATCGACACGACGCCAACCAGCAAATTGCGCGAGCATTATTGGGCGACAACGGATTGTTTTTGCGTGATGGCATCGACGACGAGGTCAGTATGGCTGTTTCGACCCGCCGGTGCTCACGTTGGAATGGACAACAGGGGAAAACGAACAACCTCGCGCACCCGGCTCTTGCAGGACTTGTTGTGGATTTTTTCTACAATGGCGACAAGACTGTCGGAAAGTTGTTTCCGGAGGTCTTTCGAGAGCAAGTCCCAAGGGTTGCTGTTGCAATCGCGGCCACTGCGGTAACGTATAGGACTGTCGGATTGACCTCACGCTTGCTAACAGCGTTTGTAGCTAAAAGTTGTCCTCGACGAGTTTGCTTCCTCGCAAGGAGAGGTAAATTTCAGAGTTGCTACTTACTCGCCGGTTTACTTGGAGATGCTGGGATTGATGAAGAAGTGCGACACAGTCCCAGTACATGCAATGAAGACTAAGGCTTTGCGGTGCAAATGGGCACAGATTGGAAGGTAAGTATATTCCTCCCCCTCTCCCGTCATGCTCATTGAAACTTGAAATCACCCGAAAACAGTGGCGGCGGTACAGTACCAAATATTCTCACGGCATCGTCAAGTGGATTGGATGTCACGCTCGATTAATGTTGTTGTTATGTCATTTCATAAGGAATTCAATTTGTCTGTGTTTGTCTGTGAGCACCTGTCAGATACTGGGATTCCTGAATTGAGTGTGAGAAATTGGCCTATATGACAGCTGTCAACAGGCTGGTCTATTCTGTGACAGTAAAGATAGAGTGTGTTTTCTTCTAGTGCATCCAGACCTTAAGAGCTGGCCCAGCTGTGGACAGATCTGGACAATCCTAGCCAGATAGGTACCTTGCTAGAGAGGTCTGGACACTGTCCAACCTGTTCCAACCTGTCCTAGTCTGGACAGAGGAGGGTGAGTTTGCTGATATGGCAGGGTATGCAACCGCCGGATCAACTCGCCACAAGGCCTGGTCGACCCGTCCTTCTTCGGTTTAGTTCCCAGTTACAGCCAACAGAGGATACCATGAAAAAAGGACCTCCGAGGATGGCTGCAGGGCAACGTGTGCGAGTGAGTGTCCTCTTCAAGTTCATTGGTAGACAATCGGTGGTGGCGTGGCTGACAACCTATCGCAGCGGGCAGTCGCAAAACCCGTCAACTGGGTTTGTTGTTTAGTTTGTTTATCAGCGCCGTTGTTTACCTTGCGTTGTAGAGTAAAGGAAATACCAAGGCTGCTGAAGCGAATCATCATGATCGGGACAAGAACGCGGCCAGTAATGGTCAAGGGCCTGCAGGTACAAAGGAAGCGGGCACCGTGAGTCTCTCCAATGATGGTACATAGTTCATATCATGAACTCTCACATCTTATTAGGTGCAACATGGGAACGAGACATCTCGGCCGTCAGCCGTGCCGGGTATTCATGTCACGGTGGGAATTTACTGTTTTGGCTTGTATCGTTAGACTCACAGCAGAATATACCAGCAAGAAGCAGGCGACGCAACCGTCTCGATCGCATTTGCATTTGCATTCAAGTTGCCCGCATGGATGTTGTGTTTGCGCTCGGGTACTGAAGATGGGAGGCATTGATATGTGTATTCCTAGTTCGTGTCATGCCGCAGCATTTATCACTAGAAACTCCCAAGTCCTGTCGATATCGTGACAGAGACGATCGACAAGACGTGTCTGTGGCGCGCTACGCCTGGCATGAGCGCTTATATTCATCATGCTTCCCTTGTCACGAATGTCGCCGAAGCGACCACTCTTCGTTGGCCGTCCCGGATGGCCTTCATTTCTTCTGCCCAACATGACACGACTACGTGGCGATTATTTGATATGCATGAGTATCAAAGGCCTGGATGTGACTGGATAGTTACCAAGCCAGGAGTGAACGAAAAGTACAGTAAGACAAGGCACTTGATGGCCTCACAACTAGATGATACGCAAAGAGCAAGCGGGAAGAAGCGTGCTTGCAAAGTCCATCGTTTTCAATGATAAGCCTCCGTCGCCTCTCTCAGAGCGTCAACGCCCACATCAAATGTGACGAGTTGGCGTCTTGACTCCCTTTTGCTGCTATCTTGGCGGGGGTGGTCTCGAACTGGTTGTCGTCGCAGGTTTTATCACCCTCCCACTTTTGTGCATCGTCCACCCTGCATTGAAAGGCAATGGCAGGTTAGACCGCGCAATGGTCACACCCTTGAACCTGGAAGCGAACTATGCTGAGAGGCTTGAAGTCATAGTGTGTACACGACGCACCCCAATGACCGGCACGCGTATACTCCATCGGCGCTGGGAACGTTGCTGCGGTTTCAGTTCATGTGCTGTGACATAAGTTTGTGGGGGAAGCTCCGCTCGCAAAACCGACATGTCCACCCTCGTATCCCAGTAAATGTCGTCGTCATCCACTTGCGTGGCGGTATTCCGGGCAAGATATACCTACTCGTGTCAGTTTAGATAATTGCCATCGTCCGATAAGCGTCCCGCGATACTGTTCGTGCAAGCAGTGGTGGGATGAGTGTTTGACGTTCACCGGAGCGAGTTTGAGTTCGGATAGGGGCTCAGCGCTCAGCACTCAGCAGTGAACTTCCAGGATACAACATGTTTGCCGCCTTTCCCAACCCGTGTCCACGGGGCTCGTGCCCAAATAAAAGCCGACATGGACGAGCTCGATATTTTCTCTGTCGATGATCCAACTGAACAGATCGCAGATACACTCGAAATCTTGATAAACTCTCTATACCCTCTGTGCGCAATCGAGACAGAGTCCTGCAATTTGAAGCCGATAGAGAGATGACGCACAGAGACTGCTTTCCATGAAGCCAGGTTTCGCCAACGTCCACTATCCCACCTTGGGAATAGGCGCCAAGGATACCGGGCGCTAGCGTGGGTGGACCCACAAGGAAACGTAATTTTGATGCCAAACTCTCTGCTTACCATCACAACACTTGTCTTGATTGGGGAGGATGTCATCAATGGAGACCAGTGCGTACCAGCCGTCCTCGGGAGTGGTTGTACAATGCTGAAATTTCAGTAAGACCATCTCACAGTGATCAAAACCCCTCACCCCGATGCGATAGTCAAAGTCGCTTTCCACCCTGACGGAACACATTTATTAAGTGGGAGTAGGAATGGGGTTCAACGATGGCGAGTCGCAGACGGTCAAGAAGTGGGGAACCAAATGGGAGTTCGGAACATCATTGCCATTTCTGTGTCGAGGGACAACAAGTGGATCGTGTGTGGGACCATTATGCGAGGGGCAAGCATGTGGGACGGACAGATGCATGAAAAGACCTTCGAGGTGGAACACAGTGGCCCCACCGGCGAAAGACTCCGAGTCGAAACCGTTGTTGCAGTGGACATCTCACCGGATTCGACCAAGTTTGCTACCTGTACCGGATCCAACGACAACAAAACGAGCATCTGGGACATCCTCACGGGGGAGAGATTAGTTGGCCCACTCCTACATCTTGGCGAGATCACCGGAGTCATGTTCTCTCCAAATGGCGAGCGCATCGCGACGGCGGGTGGCAAGTACCAATGTATCCGCGTCTTCGACAGCCGCAACGGCGACCAGGTCGTCACTGTCGCCGACAGAGAGGCACATGGTTCTCTTGCGTGGTCGGGAAATGGGCAGAAATTTTTCGTTCAATGTGGTTACGATAAAATCAAGTCCTTTGACGTGTCTACCAGGTCCCAGCTGGCTGCCAAATCACCTGAAATTCGAAAGAACAAGATCTACGATTCCTGGTGTATCGCCCTAGCTCCCAATGGGAAGTTTCTTGTTGCCGTTCCAAACAACTCCATCACGTTCTGGGACACATCCACACTCACTCAGATTGACCCAGTCATAGAGGACACCCAAGACGCATCGTTGATCGCTCTTTCGCCAGATTGCAGCTATCTTGTGACCGGTGGAACATATGGGATTATCACGATCCGTAATCTTAGCGATATCCTGCCGGACTCGTATGGTCCTTTCCATGTAAGCACTCGTGCATTCAAAGTATCGGCTTGTCGGACAAGTTACACATTCTCTTCAGATGTCCATGACGAAAAACCGTCAGACTCGACTTTGGTACGAGTTTACCTTTCTGTTGGCGCAGGAGTCGCACTGACTTCTGTATTTCCACACAAGGAACAGTCCACGACACCAGGTCAACCTGAGTCAAGGACCCACCGCGAGGACATTGATGATGGTCTGCCGGAGGTATGTCGTCGACTATTTCCTTTTCGATGCTGGTTTTCATGACGGCATAAGGTCAGTTGCCATCTAGCACTCCCGCAGCGCTGTTTGACTATAATGAGGTCTGTGATGATTTGACTGACCTACTGTTGTGCTGACATCGCTCGAGCCACCATCCCCGGCTTCCTTTACTGGGCTGCGTGAGGTTGATGTAACGCTGCCGTGTCCGCTGCAGGCCACACCGCAGTTGTCGGGTCCCTATCCATAATCTCTCCTCCGGAAACATGTTCTTCAAAGAAGCCTGTTGATGCACCTGATCCATCCAAGGGGATTTCGGTACTTGAAAGATGGCTTCATGTGAGATTCAAGAAGACTAACAAGAACTAGGGCCCGCAACCGCCCGATCAACCTTCTACAAAGTCTGGTCGACCCGTCAATTTTCTCTTTAATTCCCGGTCACAGCCGACAGAAAATATCGCAAAAAGAGGACCTTCGACGATGGCTGCAGGGCAACGTGTGCGAGTGAGTGTTCCCTTCTTTGGTAAACAAAGGGTGGTGGTGTGTCTGACGAGCCACCTCAGCGAGCGGTCGCAAAACCCGTCAATTGGGTTCGTTGTTTAGTAAATTTGTTTATCAGCGTCGTTTTTATCCTGCGTTACAGAATAAAGGAAATACCAAGACTGCTAAAGCGAGCCATCGGAACAAGGACACGTCCAGTGGCAGACAAGGGCCTGCGGGTACAAAAGAAGCGGACCCCTCGGGCTCCGTGCGTCTCTTTCTAGGGATGGTAGTTCCCGTCGTGAACGCTCACACCATTTAGGCAGGAAAAGCGAACGATGCCTCTCAGCGCTCAACCGTGCCAACAGGGGTCCATGTTATGGTGCGCATTCACTGCTTTAATGTACACTGTTAGAACTGACAATGTAATAAATACATCAGGAAGAAGAAGGCGATGCTACCATTTCGCTCGCGCTCAGGTTCAAGTTACCTGCGTGGATATTGTGTTTGCGCTCGACTGCTGGAGATGGGAAGCATTGACGAATGTGATTGGATGCATGCTACATTGATTCATGAGTTTATCCATTTACTACGCCACTGGCAGAGTCCACATTGTTTCAGTCAACGAGCATGAATTGGATTGTGATACGCGCGTCCTCGAATATAAGGATGTACCCGTGACCATGCACCATCTCCTGAACGCAGTCAACAATCACGCCTCAACCACGTCTTCGGTCTGGGGGAAAACTCCAGTCGAGGAACTGGACTTCGTCAAGCCAAAAATATCGAAACGGAGTGTAGCTCCCTCAATGGTATCGTCGTTCACATACACGGGGAGCAAAGGTCTGCCCGTTTGAGATCCAGTAAAGCAGAGGAAAGCTACCTTCGGTCGTCATCCAACCTTCCAGTCCGACGTGTTCTGTCCGACGCTGCACGTGGTGTTCCATAGCACCACTTATCTTGAGGTCATCCAGCTCCAGTTTCGAGCCGGACACCCCAAGGTACAGATGAGCAACAGAGCATGAAATTAATGCACATCGTGCGCATAATAGACCACTACAGGTTAGTTGGAAAGAGCGAACAAATGATACAGAAAAACGGTAATCGTGACCTCACGAGACCTGTGAATGACGACGAACCAGATGAGATGCGCGACGGTGGTTACTCTGCAACGAGTAATCCTGTACCAACATGCTTGCATAGATCTGGCTCGTCCATTGTGCTCAATCATTGGCCGCCTCTTCCAGAGTGTCAGCGTCCTCATCGAACGACGCATCGAAGGACGAGTCGGCGTCCTGACTCCCTCGCGCCGCTATTGACCAGAGTCACTTTGGTAGCGTGATGGTGGTCTCGAACTGGTCATCGTCAAGGTCTTTATCCCATTCCGACCTTTCTTCATCCATCCTGCATCGGCGAACAACGGGCGGCGGCGTGAACCGCGGAACAATCATACCCCTTGAGCCTCGAGACGAACCATAGAGACGGCTGAAGTTGTAGCGCACGACGCATGCCCAGTGGCGGAAGACGGGGACGCGCAGGCGGCGGGGGGCGTGGCTGCAGTATACTTGTACATGTCCATATCCACGGTGGGGTGGATGATGTCTTGTGTCGCGCCGTCGCCATCGTCCGATGCGTATTCCAGGGTACTGGCCCTCAAGTTGCGAGAAACGGTAAGATGCGCATCCAAAATGGTGGGCGCTCGGGCGGGTTCAACCTTGAGGTCGTCAGATAGAGGTTCGACAGTGAATTTGGGGAGCCTTCCAGGACAAACAGTGGCACCGGATGCACCTGGCACGCTGTCTTTGCCAATACGCGTCCATGAGGTTCGATTTTCAAAGCTACGTGAACGTGCCCGATGTGCACTTGTCACCTAAGGACAGACCGCTATTTGTGCGCCCCGTGAGCGATGGAGATGGATTGCTGCAACTCAGGGTCAGCCGAGAGACTGCTTCTCATGAGACGAGGTCTCGCCAACGTCCACTGTTTATCTGGTCATCCCACCAAAGGCACTTAACTGGGATCAGAGTGAAAATAGGCGCCAGGGACACCGGACGCTGGCACATACAGAAGAAAAGATATTCTTGAAACCTACCACGAGTCCACCTGAACGCATTGTTTCTTTCCACTGCGACACTTGCATGTGTATCATGTCGCTAACGGGAAGTGAAACAGTTCTCGGGAGTGACTGTGCGACGCTGATTTCGGTAAGACCGTCAAATACATAGTGTTTAAAGTCTGCCGGGAGGAGCACACTGGCAGACTCGCTCGCTTTCCACCCTGACGGCCCAGTAACACATGTATTCAGCGCAAATACCGAAGGAGTTCGACGATAGCGAGTTGCGGACGGAAAACAGGTGGGAAAGCAAATGGGAACGAGTTACTCCTGTGCCGCTTCTGTGCCGAGCGACTCGATGGCAACTGGGTAGCGACTGGGTCACTGCGGTATCCCTGGGCCGCTGTCAAGCGTGTGGGACACGAAAACCCGATCGGGGTGAAGGAACACTTCGTCTTTGCGTTGGACATTTCGCTGGATTCGGCCAGGTTCGCGACAGGTGCCAGTGCTGCTAGGACTCTACTCTGACCGTGACCACAAGGCCAAAATATTTGGGACTCATCGTCATCGACAACGCACTCAACTATCCCCAGACGGCAAACACCCCGCCAGACCGGCTCAGGGCCATCAAATTCAATTTATACCTACGTCGAACGCAATAGGCTTGCCCGCTACACGGAGCCCGGCCGATGATCGTAGCACTGGCAGATCTTGGAATCCAGAATTCCAGCGGCTCATGAAACATCCACATCCTCTTCCGGACTCGTGACTAACAAACTTTTCTTTATGTACTTGCCCACTACCTCTGGTGCGCACTGTGGAACTTCCCGTATGCAAATTTTGTTAGCAAAAGATCGTGGATTGCCTGGAAATCCCGCTTATCCGCCTTCATTCTCCGGTCGGGCAATCCCTATAGGTGAGCAAGAAAACCTGGCTACGAAGCGATTAGAATACACGAGTATAGAAAACATGAATGTGCTTGATAGATCATTAATAGTTCATTGGAACGAGTGAACGGGTGATACAGTAGGACGAGGCACTTGTGACCTCACAATGAAGATGAGATGTGTGACGGTGGTTACTCCACAACGAGTCTTCCTCGACCAACATGCCAGCATAGATCGAGCTTGTCCGTCGTGTTCAATCATAAGCCTTCATCGCTTCTTCCAGCGCGTCAGCGTCCACATCAAACGACACATCGAAGGACGAGTCGGCGTCTTGATTCGCTCGCGCCGCTATTTCGGCCACTGGCAGTTTGGTAGCCCCGCCACGAGGGGGCGGTTTCGAGCCGGACGTCGCCGCAGGCTTTGACCCGCTCCCACGTTTATTTGTAGCCCCTCCTGCACTGGCGAGCAACGGCGGTTTGAACCGCGGAACCGTCAGGCACTTTGAGCCCTGAGTCGAACTATATTGGGAAGGCTGGAGTTGTGGGGCGCGACGCATACCCAGTGGCGGAGGACCGGCATGGGTCCGCTGCGTCGCTGTAGGGAGACGTGACGCAGTGTTTGGCTGAGGAGGCTGTGGTTTCGGTTTGGGAACTGCGACGCGAGTTTGTGGCGGAGGATCCGGTTTGAAAAACGACAAGTCCATCCCCACATCGCTGTCTTCGTCATCCGATTTCATGTAGATAGTGGCATCTGCGCGCGAGATCGGGCCGGATCTAGACTTCTCCCATTCCGTATCGGTTTCGGTAAGATCGATAGTGTCTTGCATTGTGCTGTCGCCATCGTTGGACGTGAGTTCCGGGAAACTTCCCTTGCGAGCGATGGCATTTGAAATGTTGGACGTTCGGGCGAGCAGCCGAGGAGTGGGAGCGAGCTTAGGGTTGCAGTTCAGATTTGGGCTCGGCAGTGAAGTTGGGGTAGACTTCCCGGATACAAGATCAACACCAGGTGCACCCAAGCTTGCCGTCTTTTCCAATGCACGTCCACGGGCTTGGGGTTTATAAGCTGACGTGGATGTGCCCAATGTTTTCTCTGGTGCCTTCGTTGATGACTTGGCGGGACAGATCGCGGACGCACCCGAGGTTTTAGGAAGGGGGTATGCGGTTGAATTGTGGGTGTCCAATCCCGTGCGGTTGTCAACGCCACTCTTTCCTAGGGACTGCTCTCCCCCCTTCTTGTCCCTAACGGCGGCATGCTGTTTCTTGGTCGAGTTCTTGTCCACTTTTTTGGACGTTTCTTTGAGCATATCGATGAAGGTTATTGCTTCTGGTTCTCCATCCTGGGGGATGTATTTTTGCTTTGAAGTAGATGGATTAGGTAGTACCGTGGAATGGGACGATGCTCGTGGTCTCGCAGAGTGGCGGGGTGGCGGGTTTACAGACGAGGTGGATGATGCGAGGGGATGTCGCTGTGCGGCGGAAAGGGGGGTTGCGCGCCTTGACACAAGGGGCTCGGAGGCACGGGGTGCCAAGGACAAAGAGGAGGCAGAGGAGCTACCGGACAGTGGAAGGAGATCAGCGGAGTTGGGACCACTAGACTGCCACGGCGACGCGACGGAAGTGGAGAGGGAGGTAGATGAGGTCGCAGTTGTGAGTGGGTATGTCCATGACATGGGCTCATGGACGGGTGTGGATGGCCTAGCTGCAGGTGCACTGTCGTCAGTCCAGTCGACGCGTCCGGACGCGGCGAGGGCGTGGCACTCACTCCTCCTGTCGCGCTCTGCCTCGTTCATGAGGGCCTGCAACGCTGGGTTTGGGCTTTGAGAGGCAACCCATCGGACGACGCCGCCTGGAGAAGACTCGAAATCTTGGCTGGTGTCCATGAACATGGAGAGGTCTGCGTCCATCTGGGAGCGGGTATGTATGAGTGGCGGAGGATGAGAGAATGAGCGATGCCTTTATGTGTCGCGCTGTCCTTTGTGTCTATTGACGACAACGACGAGGAGCATCGACGGGACTCGCACGTGATCAGCCAGTCCCAACGGCGAGCGGAGAGGGGGTTGCGGGTCGGAGTCGGAGTTTGGTCCAAAGAGGGTAGTGTACTCCTACTACAGAAAATAGTTGCACGTTTGTACGCTCTGCGCCTAACCCTAACCCTAGACAGTCACATGACTGCGAAAATTGGTCTCGTTCGGTCGCGTGTGCCGTTTTGCCGAGTCGTAGTTTGAAAATGGGTCGATAGGTCTACCCCTTGCTATGACGATTCTACCCCCTGCATTCTATTGCGTTTGTTTCCGTACTTCGCTTTTGTTTATTGACCTGGGCTTATGTAATCGCGTAGTTCCTCCGCAAGAACATGGAAATCGGACGACGAGCACAGTAGACTATCACCTCGCCTTGTAATCATGCCACCGCTCGCCGGTTAGAGCAGGCTGGGGACACAGCGCAGCACACCGAGTGAGGTGTTGGTGGTGTTCCTGGTAAAATCATTGCCGACCCTGCACCGCTGCCGTCACGTGCCAAGCTGGTTATTTAGGCCATCTTGAGAGACTCGGTAGTCCATGGCCACCCTCGTTCGCGCGCTTTCCGTGGAACATGGCACTGATCTCCAGAAAAACATACCCACCCCCTTCCCCGCACAGCGTCTCCTCGACCTGCAGGACGATGTCCTCGACGAGCTCGCTGCCGAGCCCGTCGACTATGATGACACTATTACTACACGGGCAAGTTCTGCGCGCCCTCACCGCTCGTCCTCTCCTCAACCCTCCTTTCAGGTTGCCCAGTGCCAGAATGACGTCCAGACATCCGTCGCAGCGGTTCATCATTCCTGCTTGATGACTCTCGCTAGCATTCTTTCCCCGCTGGCCGTCAGCGCGCACCCAGATGACTCTGAACAGCCAGATGGCTCTGGCATCCCGCTCGACCAGGTCCTCGCAGAGTCCCCACTCTCTTGTCTCGTCCATGCGCTTAGTGCCCGCAACGGCCATCCTGATCGGCTCGATCAACCTCTCGGCGAAGCTGCCCTCCTCTCCCAACTTCACGAACTCGTAGACCAAGTCGTGCCTTTATTGGATAGACGAGACGCCCACCTCGCACAGGCCATCGTCGCCCTTCTCCGCGATCTCGAACAGGTCCCTGCTTCCCTTGCCCTCACCTCTGCTCAGCTCGTTTCCCAACTCGACCCTCGTCGAGATAATGAAAACGATACCAAACCATCTCTCAGGTCGCCCTATGCCACCATTGCCTCTCTTCAACGGCAGCTGTCTTCCTTGCAACCCTCTGTCGCGTCCACATCCTCTGGCTCCGGACCTACACCCGCTCAGAGCGTTCGAACCGCTCTCTTATGGGCACGTATTGATGAGCAACTCGAGACTGTCGTATCCCTCTGCAGAGCTCGCGCATCTTCCTCTCCGCAGCACGACATAACAGAACCATCCCAATCTTGTCTCGTGACCCAGCCGTCAGAGTCCCAGAACTGGAACAAGGACTGCCGCCCATCCCTTGACGATACCCTTCCGCCAGAATATGACTCTGAGTATCACCACTATCAGTATGAGCGCCCACCTTCATACGTCGCGGAGGGGCATCTCTACGCGTCTTCCGAGGAAACACCAACCGACGAAAAGCGTTTGGGTGAACAATACCCTCCAGAGAAGGTCTCGCCCCGCGCGTCCACCTTAGCCCCTCCGGCAGACACGGAAGTGGCGGCGGAACGTGACCATTCCATGTCATCCAATCCCCTTGATCTTGACACGATTACTCATGCGATCGAGAGACTGTATGTTGCTGCACCGCAATTAGCAAACCAGCGTGTAGAACTCCGGAGGGAGAAGGTCGTGCAAATGAAGAAAGCAAAGGAAGGAAAGGGCAAGGCACGTACGCTTGCAGACCCTGCTGATCCCGAGCTCGACGAGATGCTCGACTTGTTGGGCCGCGCATCCGCGAGGGAAATTACAGACCAGAGCGTGGTCATTGATCCGCACCGCACAGGTCGCGAGAAGGGAGCTGCTGATATTGAAGAACAGGTAGGCAGTTTGTTCTTGGTGATCGGTGATTCTCTGAGAGACTCCTTTCAGCGCAGGAAATACCTAGAACACCTCGTTCACCGCACGTCTGCTGGGAGACTGCACAGCCAGGATGCTGTACCATCACTCGGCCGCTCATGCCCATCGCCCTCGAGTGCAGGCAGTGCACAACAGGACATCGACGAGGATCAGGGTTCGGAGGTACAGCTTGAGGGAGGCTCTCGCGATGGGAAACGAGCATCTTACCCTGCTGCGCCGAAATCAGGCTCAACCCTCGAACTGCCGTCAGAGAGGTCGCGGAACAGGAGCCTTTCTGCTTCCCAACTCTCTTGGCTGCGACCCAAGGAGAAATCCGGGAGCGCCACTGGTACGAGGGAACGTTTCAGTTCTATAACGAGGTCTCTTTCCTCGGACCCCAAGAGTCTGCCACCCTCGGCCACCCCCAAGTCTGTTCGAAGCTTCTCAGTGAGACTACGCGGCGCGAGCAAGAGCCGACCTCCATCCACTAGTAGAGAGGATATGAGTCATGGTGCGTCCTTTCTGAATGACTCCTGTGGGAGACATTTCAGAATGTATGTTGATTAGGTGCGCTTGATATCGCGTATGTGGCTGAATATCACGAGACGCTCAAACACGTCCTTCTCTTCATCGCTTATGCGTCTCGATCGAGTTCAGCACCTAGTGGAGTGCCTTTGGCGGAGGTGCTTCCTAGTACCTCCAGTGGTACATATGGAGAATGTCTATTCCTCAGGCTTGCTGGGACGCCCTCTCCGCCACTCGCGCTTCCGGTGCCTGTAGTTCCAGGCTCCAAGACGGTCCTCAGTCGGAGCGGTCACTGGGAGGTTAAGGCGAGTTGCTACCAAAGTGGTGTTCCGCCAAAGGAAAACGAGGACGTGGCCCTACTTCCAGCATCTGAACTCACTTCGTTCTCCCCGTCGTCGTATGTGTGTTCTTCATGTTCCCTTCCTCTCGTTTCCGTCCCACCTACGCGGTATCGCGACCTGCCATCGGAACATTGGGAGGAACTCATCGATGCGTGGATGTGTCATCCTGAAGGACAGACCCTTGCGAAGACTGGGATGCATGGGAGCGATGGTAATGGAAAGGGGAACGGCTTTGGCTTTTGGCCGACACGCGACGAGGCTTTGGTCGGAGGGAGTTATGTGCTGTTTGATGCGCAGGCGATTGCGGGTGGAAACATCAAGTGCGAGGGGGTTCGGGAGGTGAGTGCTTATTTGACCATGGTTATCTCTTCGCCTTCCTCTGTATATCTATTTCGGACGTATGAGAAGACCATCGTCGTGCTTCCATCGACGTACGTGTTTTCGCTTCTCGAAGCCCTAGTTGGTTTCGAGGCGGCGGAATGCGGATCTGGTTGATACAACACGTCCAAGAGTAATTTTGCTTCTCTTAAACAATCCTCTTTACTCAGGACAGTGTGCTGGGGGCTACACAAGAGGGCACATCTTTCCATGTCGTTTACATTTACATTTATTCTCCACTTTGCTAACAATGGCCACATTTAGCGTGGTGGACTCACTCGCCTGGCACGCTGTCTATGTGGTGCTATTTTGGGCAGGCAACATGACCGGAGACAGGAGGATAGTTCGGTTTTACGAATGTATCGATTGTTCAAGTACGCTATTCGGCCAATCAGTGCCGCGTCGCAGTGAGTGGTCTTGTGCTAAGCTGATCTGATCTGAACTTGCGGTCAGGGTCCCCAGGATTCCGATGAGCGCATTTGTGTTGCATGACATGCTAGAGCACGTTCAGGCCCATGCAACGTATCGATTCGTGTTGTCGGATGAAGAGGACGAAAGACCGAGACTTTTGGTGGATTCCTATTTCACTGCTTCTAGGTGCAGAGAACTCATCAGCCACGTCACAGATTTGGCTGTTCAAACCTCGGATACGATTGTCATATATGCTTCCAGCACCAGCCCTGCTTCCCAAGAGCGGTACGGTTGATGCCTCCAAAGTGTTGTACAAGATCGTCGGTCCGACGTCGGCCACGTCTGACTTCAAGGAGTGAGTTGAATCGGTGTTATGACTACGTCGCTAACCCGATGCTGACGCGAGTGACGTAGTACCCTCCACAAATACCCCGGGTTTCCCCAGGCAGAGTACCTGTTTTACCCCATGGACGTATGTCGAAAGCTGGCCGCGCTGTTGAAGGAGAGTACGGCATCATACCCTGAGAGCATGCGGACGATGACGGGCTTGGACGTGGGTTGGTTGACAATGACGTGAAGCAAACGGGGCTGCACCTGAACGGATGTTTGCATTGGCATGACCACTATCCTTTGAGTTTTTACGCTACATACATTCTTTTTTTCGCCTTCTTGCACAATGGTACGCATTTTCTAGTACATATCACCTGGTGTATGAGACCATTTCTACCGCCGACCCGACTCGGAGTCTTCCTGTCGTTAAAGTCCGTGGAGTTGGGAGTCGGGGGTTATCCTGGTAGCCCGAGAGGTCGTTCATCGGGAACTGCATGACCTTCAATCCAATCATATTCAATTATTGATGAGATGGGGGTAGATTATATGGATAACGACGAGCGAGCAGGTCGCCACTATGGTACCTCGATGTCGCTCCACCATACACCGTAGCCATCCCAGCACCCACCACGATCAACTAGTGCTTCACCTGCCCCTCTCCCCCGCCAGCAGCGGTTTTATTGGACTCTCCATCCTCTGGCTTCTTGGCGGCCAGATTATCAAGGAGGCCGAGCAACGACCCAGCCATCTCCTTGGCCATCGCTTGCCTCTCATCCTCCAATGCCTTGTCGAACTCGGCCTTGTGACTGGCAATGTAGGCCTGTTCTTCCTTGTATTGACGTTGCGCTTCGGCGCGTTTTTGTTCAAGGTATGTTGGGGGGATGGACGAGTGAAAAGACTGTACATAGCAATTCGAAGGAATCAATACATGGGCATCAACGCGGGCGGCGAGACCTACCTCGGTACTTACACCGAACAACGAGCTCATGGTGAACCCTCCAGAGGAAAGATCCTTGGATTTACCTTTCCACTCAGCGATATGGCGTTCACGCGCCTCAGCTTCCTTCTTGCCATACTCGATGGGAATGTCTTTGCCGCGGTAGGCCTGGAGGATCGGGCGGACATCCGGGGGTTTGTAAATACTAATGGCTGAGGCGAGCATGAGAATGGCACGCTAGTGTGGGGGAAAAGGGGAGCATACATTCGAGGAAGGGGATCATAGCTACGAGACCCTTGTCACCTGGAGTACCCGTCCATTTAGGAAGCACGACCGAGTTTTCGGGGTGTGTCAAAGTATGCTCTTCGTGAGTATCGATCAGGATGACTTTCGAAAGGTCGCGGTTGAGGTACGAAAGATCCTTGTGTGAACAACACAAAGGTCAGACCTGAGTAGGGTACAACACGAGCCAACTCGCTTTGACAATCTTGCCATCAACGGAGCGCGTTGCTTCACGAAAAAGCTTATAGGTGAGGAAGAAATTGTAGGGATCCAGTTTCTCGATTATGGGGAGGGCAGTCTAGAAAAGCCACACAGTTAGCCGTGACTCGAGAGTGGTGGAGCAAATGAACACACATAGCTATGTTGCGTGGTGAATATAATAATTTCATAAAACTGGGATAGATATGCAAGGAAATAATCAACGCCTGGACGTTTGGCTGTCCGCCAACCTTTTTGTCGCTATAAAAGAAGATACGCCATCAATCAAGGAGTTACGGTCTTGGGAACGTACATCCCAAGTGGATGTTACTAGTAGATCATCCATCGATACCAGAAGGGTGTAGGGCTTTTGGTGGGGACTTGGAAGGGGTGGCGGAAGCAGCTCTGTCCATGCTGGCTTGTTGAAGTACTGGGAATAAACGTGAATGCAAGCATCGCACGAAATATCGTGTGGGGTGGCCTACGTCGAACACGTCTGTGAATCGTGCCTTGGTCCGCGCCCACCGGCCTGAAGGTGCATCTTCAATTTTCTGCCAAATCCGACCAAGAAGACATCACAATCATGTCCGGGGACCAGGAAAGAACCGATACCATTTTCTTGTTGGCAAGTTCATCCGTCTCCCAATCTCGGCCGAGATAAAGAACTTGTGCACCAAGGGCAACGGCCAAAATACCAAGCGAAAGTCTTGCCAAATATCGTTTGCGCCTCTCTATAGAAGAAAGAGAGTCCTTGGAAGACTTTGCGCCTGTGCGCTCCGTCCTTTCCGTGTGTTTGGCAGGGTTGAAGTCGAGACTGGGTGGCAGGGGTGGTGGCTGCTCGGGCAATGTTGCCTTGGGTGGCACTTGGGATGCGACAAGGCGCGCTAACGTGTGCGTTCGGACTGGTCCCCGCAAGATGGCAGGAAACATTACACTTCGTTTCAACAAATGTAAACACCACCAAGTTGGGAAGTCTAAGTCGAGGACCAATCGGGGACGGTCACATAAGTCAGTCCACCATGTCCCCCTCCCGCCCCTTCTCGCCCGCCGCTGCCCATAACGGCGCGCGCATCTCCACGGACAGCGAGCCAACCACCAACGCGCTCCCTATCAACGGCATGGTCCACCACAACGACGCCGACCAAGACCCAGACCCAGACATGGACCCCCTCGAGCGGCTGGAACGCCAACTTGCGCGCGAGCGGGCGGAGAAAGAAGACCTCGCGACGCAATACCGAAACCTCCTCGCCAAGCTGACGACTATGCGTACCACGCTGGGCAACAAGCTCAAGCAAGACGCCGTACGTCCGTTCCACGTCACGCCCGGGGGAGACGCGCTAACGCTCGATGTGGTTTTGACCAGGAAGAACTCGATCGTCGGGAGCTCCACGTGCAGACGTTGACGGCGCACAACGAGGACCTGACCACGACGGTGGAGACGCTCAAGGCTGAACTGATGGCGTCGCATGCTGAAAACGAGCGGTCGGCCAGGGAGCTGGATTTATTGCGGAATAGGGATTTGAGCGAGAGCGTGGCGAGCGCGCACGAGTTACGGGAGACGTTGGCCGAACTGGAGCGGTGTCGGTTGGAGAGGGATGAGTGGGAGAGGGGGGCGATGCAGGAGAGGCTTGCGGTCGAGGAGGCGAGGGGGATCTCGGAGGCGCTGAGGAGGGAATTGGACGCCGAGCGGGAGACGCGGGTGAGGGAGAGGGGGGAGTTGGACGCTGCGAAAGAGACGGCTGCGAATTTGCAGTCGGTGCTCGAGGATTTCCAGACGGGTGTGTGCTTGCTTGTTTGGTGTGGTCGTGGGGAGCGGCACGTTGACTTGGATTAGCAAGGGAGCATGAACTTGGGCAAGCGGTGAAAGATTACAAGACGCAACTCGACGACGTCACGCTGTCGTTGGCCGAGTATAAGCGGCGCGCACTCAATGCCGAGGTCTGCCTTGTCCATTTGCCTCTGGTTGCATTTCTCACTCGTAACCCAGCTCCAATTAGACGAGAACAAGAGTAATGCATCACGGACATCGGAGTTAGAGCAGGAGGTCAAAGAGAAGAACCTCCTCATCGGAAAGCTACGGCATGAAGGTGTTTCCACCGTCTCCCCTGTCTGCTACATTACTTGTGTTGACTTTCTTCGTCAGCCGTCATCATGAACGAACACCTTATTGAGGCCCTGCGCCGTCTTCGGAAATCATCTTCTGACACCAACGTAGACCGTCGACTCGTCACCAACGTTTTGCTTTCGTTCCTATCCACGCCTCGCGCCGATCCAAAAAGATTCGAGATATTGGGGTTGCTCGCAACTATTCTTGGATGGGAAGATGCGGAGAGGGAGAGAGCTGGTTTAATCAGGGGCCTAGGAACAATATCGAGCGCTGGCGCAACCGGAAATGGGGCATCTGGAGGGGGCGGAATATTTTGGGGGAGGGGAGCCGCATCACCGAGCAAAAGCAAGCACATGGAATTGGAAAAGACGGACGAGACAGAGGTATACTTTTTCCGTTTCTTGGCGACATTGTTCGCTCAACCGTTTCGCCAGTCGTTCTCCCGTCTATGGGTCGAGTTCCTGCTCACGGAGGCTAATCAGGGCGAGTCCCAATCCCAATCTGGGCCACAGATATCGCCATCCAAGCTGTTGCCGCATGCCTCCACGTCCAGCAGCCCTTCACATTCACCCAATCGTGTCACGCTCTCATCATCCCCCAACGGAAGAGCTTCACCGACGGGATCCAAAGGCACGCGACGGTTGGGCACTTGGACCCCCCTCGGTGGTGCTGCAGCACTAAGCTTGCCCAGTCTCAATCTGGCGCCTCCACCATCGCGGAAGGGAAAGGAGAAGGAGATCCTACCATAACACCCATGGGTCTAACACCCGTGCAGAGGGGTTGTGGCGTATTATACCGGGAGTGGCGGTTCGCCGCAGACTCTCTCATCCGGCGGACGTGGATGCTGGTACAACGAGGTTGTGCCGCATCGTCCAGTTCCCGCCGTGCGTACTTGCATTTAGTTGGTCGTGTACATTGATATCATCGACATTATTTCAGCGGATCACTTGGACAATTCATTCGTTTTGCATGCAGGCAAGCGGGGTTGTGTATGCGCTGGTGTCAGTGTTCGAAGATACACTCTGGCATCCATCTTGTTGGGCTCTGAGTTCGAGATCTGAGTTCGCTGTTACGCTTCGTTTTGCCCGCGACCGGTCCGACAACTCCGCACGAACTATGCTCGAATGCTTCTGTGGACGTACAAATTCAATATTACTTATCCTCGGCTCCAGTACACACGCGTTGACGTGGCCGCAGTTCGTTTGGGCATACAGATTTGAAACCGCGGAACGCTTGTACAAGCAGCAGGCTTTGTTTGTCCATGTTCCTATGTCGTGCCCACAACACGCAATCGTATGTACCCACTGATGCCCACATTGATAGGGGAACACCAAGACAAACCCAGAACACATACTGGGTGCCTAGAATATAACTTGTGAGCGCTGCGCAGCAGCAGCAGCGAGTCGAGCCTATCGCCACAAGCTGTGGATCATGACACGGAGAAACAAAAAAGAACGCGAGGTAAGTCGAGTTCTCGAACCCCGTCTACGCGAACAAGCGTGCCGTGCTCTCGCATCACTCCATACTGCTTATCTGCGTGCTGGCGCGGGGAACTCGTGCAAGGATACATTACCACCCTCGTATGGCACTTCCTGTGCGTGAGCATCAATGAGGGTTCATCATATTCGATTCTATATCGGTTGCCAGTGGTTGCCTCGTTGCATGCCCATAGCCCCATCTGTGAGTACATGGGGAGAAGCCACGGGGACCCCCTTTTTCTCTCATGTTCTACGTACTGATGCATGCGCAGGGTGGACTTAGAAGGACCCAAACAGAAGTCTTGCTCGCGCAGTAAAGCCGTTTCGGGTCGCCCACGAGGAAGGCATGGAGAAGGTAAATAGATGGACGTCCGCTGGGGATCCAGCTTGTCCGATACCATGCTGTCCTGGTTTGTCATTCTTCTTCCCCTAGCTTTGACTGCATTATGGGCTGCAAAGTCCCTGTTGATCCCTCGTGTCCGCACGTATAAGCGTGCGGCACAAATCCGTCACTTACTCAACCCACCCCATCTGTCTCTAGGGAGCCTCCTCCTCGCCCGTGCAGCTCCTAACGAACGGCTCGTTCATGCCTTTGAGCTGACAAGTACATTTGTTAGCGGTGATACGAAGGTACACAAGACCTTCACCACGAAGGCCAAGGCGCTCATCGCTGGCGCAGGCGAAAGGGACGAGAGGTGGCGGGAGGTGGCGCTGGTCGTCGAAGCGACCACACACCAATTCTTACCTATACATCAGAGCGTCGAGTTCGCCACACTCGTCCAATGCATCACATTTTCCGTTGTCCTTTCTACCCTCTTCGACACAGATCTCGACGCCCTCCATTATGACGACGTCGTCTATGTCACGAACATCATCAACCAGCGGTGGAAAGACTCCAAGATCAAAGATGCCGCCGCGATGCGCCAAGATGATTCCCTGCGCAGATTATTCGCCCACATTGACCGGTGGATCGTCGACCGCGATCAGTATCCCAATCCCTTGAACTTCATTCTCCCCGCCTACGAAACCCTGTGGCGAGTTGTTGCGGTGACGGTAGCCTATGTCTACCGTTGCCACGACAACACGCTGCACGATGTCGTGATCGCGTTCGGGAGGGATCACACGGAAGAACGCTTCCAAGCATTCGGAGAGAACGGTCAGCCGAGTATGCAGGCTATTATCCTCGAAGTCCTTCGACTCCACCCGCCTACGAGACATATCGCCCGTGCACCCACAGAGTCGAGGTCATGGTGGCACGCTTTGGTCACACCCGCGGTTGAGTTTGCGGACGTTGAAGCTGTCCATTTGTCGGATGACTATGGGAAGAATACATCCGAGTTTGATCCGACGCGGTTCCATCCGTCGCGGATGAGTGGACAACCGGAGTTGTATTCATTTGGGTATGGGAAGCTGAAATGTATTGCTGCTTCGTGGGCACCGATGGCAGCTGCAGTTATCGCTGCCAAGGTGGTTGCGCAGATCGAAGAGATGCGGTGTACGGTGACCGTTGGCCCCAAGATCGGGGGGCGAAGTGGGTGGGATGGGTGGGCGGTCGGGAAGGAGACCAAATGATCGTATTGGTGAGTGCGTCGTTCGACAATCGACTTTTTTTTGCATTGACGAATGATGGACTAGGATTGAATACCGGATTTCCGCGGGGAGTGCAGGCGATATTGTACGATACGTGGGACTTGCTTACCTTTGTATACGGCTTCCTTGACGTGGTCAACTCAGTATCGGCGGCTGTTTGTACTGTACATTTCGACCCGGAAGCACTGATGATATTCTCGGACTTTATGTAAACGATAGTGAGTTCGAGATATGAGGCCCCGGGCCGTGCCGCGGGATACTTACTACGAAATTCTGATAAGCCCCTATAGCACAACTAAGTTCTCTTCATCACCGTGACTGCAACCCCGATGGCCGCACAACCCAACACAGCCAACCCTGCTGGAGGTTTTCAATTGTGCGAAGAACTTGTTCTCTTCGAACATCCCCCGCCCATTGCCGCTAGCCAAGGAATTCAGAGGGAGATGGTGCTCTGCCAACAGGCCATCCAAGACATCCAAGCCAGCATAAACGCATTTCGCGAACAGCTACAGCAGTTCGAAACGAACTTGAACCAGCGATTCGACCGACTTCTCGAACCGCTAGCACAGCAACAGCAGTTCCAAACGATGTATGTGCCTTAGGTTAGGATGCATGCTTCTTCTTTATTCAAGGGCCATCACAGGATAGATCTGCAGCCTATGAGGTTCTATAACATGATTATCGGGATAAATGATGAGCTTACGGGTCCGAATGGCCCAATTCCGGCCCCACACCCGAACACTCGTCATGCCCAACTCAATGCCACGGGTAAGCTTGTTGTACGTTGGGACGATCTCACTTAGCAGTTTCGTAGAGCAACAATGTATTGAATTAGCGAGTTACCTCGGCCTCCCGCCAGCTCCAGTGGCACCAATTGTCGAAGACGCGAGCAGATTGCAAGATATTTAGGTGCTGTATAGCAAGTTTCTTGTTGGTTTGGTACTATGACTAGTTAGATAAGATGTGGCCGCCATGCATTAGCCTCGTAGTACGTGCCAATGTTGTCGAAACGAAATTTTAGCGATTTCCTACTACAGTCGGTGAACGGAAGCAACCCGGTGTATAGCTACACGTTTGGAGGTCTAGGCCCTAGGGACGGTCTATTGATAGTTCGGCATGATCTCAGTGTGGCGGCCCGTAGCTCCCGCAACTGATAACCCCGTCCGAATGGTCTCTGATCTGACGGATTCCGAGTCATCCCGCAATTTCTGCAAATACGGGAAGTGGCTATATAGATCCATCCATCATGCTGGCTCCGGAGGGTATCGCCCCTCTTCTCAAGGGAGGCTGCTTTTGCGGGGCAGTCACCTTCTCGATATTCGGACCTCCCCTGCTCAGCGCCTATTGCCATTGTACCAACTGCCAAAGGCTGATGGGCAAGTTCTTGCATGTTCCTAACTGTGCCGTGGGCTGAAGCATGAATCTTGTGACAGGGTGTCCGTTCGTCCACACGATACACTTCAAAGAGACAGATTTTGTTTGGTCATGGCCCTTTACGCTTCCCTTTACGCAACCTTCTAGGGTCGACTACTACGAAGATCCGTCGAAGCAGTATAAACGGCGGTTTCGATGTAAGCAGTGTGGGGCCCCAGTAGCGTCTTTCAACGCGCGAACGGGACAATACAGCGTATGGGGGGCGAGCCTCGAGAGAGGACCGGATGGTGAAATATTAGAATGGGAGCAGGTAAAACCGACCGCACATCAATTCTATGGGACCCGGATGCTGGATGTGAACGATGAACTGGACAAATGGGAGGGGTACGAAGGGAAATCAGAAAAGGTAGGGTGAACCCATGTATCGGCGGGCCCCCCAGGAAAGTAATGGACGTGTGGGCGGCTGTGACAAGCGCGGGCTGGACAAATTCATGCAAGTCAGTCAAAGTGTTGGCCGGGTTTTCTCGTGTAGTAGCGGTGGCTATACAGTTTCGTTTCAAGCCTGGCCGGAGCCTCTCAGCGCTTGTCATAAGACACTCGCCACATACATAGTACTGTTCCTTCCCGTCTCTCCACTTTCCTCCGGCGCGTTTGCGATATCGTTGATCCACGATGCTTTCAAAACGTATCATTGCTGTCGCACGTAGTCGTTCTGCTTTTGCAAGACATGATCCGGCTTCCGGCGTGTCCAGGACTTGGTACAGTTTTTCGTGTCATACCTCAACCAAAGTTCTTCAAACCTCATTGCGTCACCAGGCATGCCACTGCCTCGCATCTCAGGCGCGCGCAGTTTCATGCTTCGCGTCTCTTGCAAGGTCAGTCCTATGACGTGATTCCCATCGCTGCGCGGACCGTAACAGTGGCACAATGTATAGCTGAGACCGTCAAGGTCCCTCAGATGGCAGAATCCATCTCAGAAGGTACCCTGCGGTCATGGGCGAAACAGGTTGGCGATACCGTTAAGGCGGACGAAGAGGTCGCCACTATTGAAACGGACAAGGTACGACCTCGATGGCTCTCACTTTGTCCATGACTTGAACTGACGTGGCCTGGTCAAGATTGATGTCACCGTCAATGCTCCCGTTTCCGGAACGATTGTTGAGCTCCTCGCAAAGGAAGAGGACACTGTCACTGTCGGACAAGAGCTCTTCAGAATAGAGGGTGGAGAAGTTGGTATGTATCACTCTTCAGTCCCGCAGCTCTCATCTGATCTCCTCTGTTTAGCTGTGGCTCCACCCCAAGAGAAGACACCCAAAAAACACACTCATGCGGATTCTCCAAAGCCGGCCGAGGCAACCCCGCCGAAGGAACAACCCACACCATCCCCAGCTCCCTCACAAAAGAGCACTCCGGAGGCCCCAAAAGAGCCCAAGGCGGTCAAACAGGAATCAAAACCCGAGGCTGCAGCCCCATCAATGGTGTCGGGAAGCCGCAACGAGACTAGAGTAAGTCATCATCCCGTTTGGTTCCGTTCCGTCCCTTGACCGCTACTTAGGTAAAAATGAATCGTATGCGTTTGCGCATCGCCGAACGCCTAAAGGAGTCTCAAAATGCCGCCGCTTCCTTGACTACCTTTAACGAAATCGACATGTCCTCCCTCATGGACTTGCGCAAGAAATACAAGGATGAGATACTCAAGGAACATGACGTCAAACTCGGTTTCATGAGCGCGTTCGCTCGTGCTTGTACGCTTGCATTGCAAGAAATCCCTGCTGCCAACGCGTCCATCGAGGGCGATGAGATTGTTTACCGCGACTTTGTGGATCTGAGCGTTGCTGTCGCAACCCCCAAAGGCTTGGTCACGCCTGTCGTCAGGAACGCAGAATCAATGAACTTCCTTGCGATCGAGAAAGAGATTGCCTCACTTGGAAAGAAGGTCTGTAGATCCTTTCACCCGATTTAGCCTGTTCATTGACAATTCTTTCAGGCCAGAGACAATAAACTTACTCTCGAGGATATGGCTGGAGGTACATTCACCATGTCAGTCTATTTTCCGGCGCACTGTGAATCGAACTAACGACAATTGTTCAGCTCCAACGGCGGCGTCTTCGGTTCCTTGTACGGCACTCCTATAATTAACCTCCCGCAAGCCGCCGTTCTCGGTATGCACGCCATCAAAGAGAAGCCTGTTGTCGTGAACGGCCAGATTGTTATACGACCAATAATGGTTGTTGCCCTCACGTATGACCATCGTCTTCTCGACGGACGGGAAGCCGTCACCTTCCTTGGTTAGTCGGTGTACGGTGTTGTTGCTTTTCTCATACTAACACTGCACTCCCTCTCCCCCTTTCCCTTTGCAGTCAAGGTCCGCGATTACATTGAAGACCCCAGGAAGATGCTCCTTGCTCCATTTTAACTCGCATTTCTGGGTCCTCCGTTTTTGCTCGTGCCATCAAACTTTTGAGTGTGGTTTCGTAGCCCATAATCTGCCAACGCCTTTCAGTATCATAGATCTTGTGTCTTGCAACGTCAGCGCCACTATTGTTCAAGAGCCACTGTGTGGTCATTGTGCGACGTATCGTTGTTCGTTCTTATCGGTCGCGGGCTTCCCAGAGGCCGTATTCAATTGTAGTGCCACCACTGCAACGCCTTTCGAGTGACAATCAAGATCATGCACCTACATTATCGTGACCCCGCGCCGTCCTAAGCACACAGGGCATATTATTTAATTTGCCGTAATTCGAGTCTACTTGTTCGCTTTCTGTTCGGGTCTGCACCTATGTATCGTACATGGAAAAGGCCATTGACTACGCACCGAGCCCGAGCATGTTGGAGCTGCCGAGGTTGAGGCGCTCTTCGTCGCTCAGGCAGAGCAAGCGCGTCTGGCCAGTGTTGGCAGTGCTCGTCCTCGCAGCCCTTTACCTCTCCCTTGATCTCCCCCTCCTCTCAGTCGAACATCCCCGACCCCACGTTCGTGTACCCTTGCATGCCGCCGCCACGCTCGCGAGGTGTCGATCATTGTCCGTCAAGCCAGCACCCCCTGCGGAATTCAGCAGCCGCACGCAGTCGGATAGGTACGAGCCAGGAACCAAGTCGGTTCTAATTCGGAACGCATCTATCTGGACTGGCTTGGACAATGGGGAGGACGTCGTTCATGGGGACATTCTGTTAGAGAATGGATTAATTAAGAGCGTCGGGGACCCGGGCGCCTTGTTCAACAAGGACCATGTTGCCGAAATCGACGCCGAGGTGAGCATGACCGAGGCTGCCTTGGTAGGATCAGGTCACGATGCATATTCATTCACAGGGCGCATGGGTGACTCCGGGGTGAGTGGACAGCTGCCACACGACCGCAGACTAGCCTGACCATATACCATGAACTTGAAGCATTGTCGATGTCCATTCTCACATCGCCGTTGTCCCGTCGCCGGAACTTCAAGGTGCCATGGACGGCGGCTCTAATGGAGGTCCCACCGTGCCATGGATGCGATCCGTCGATGGTCTGAACACGCACGACGATAGCTATGCTCATTCGATCGCGGGAGGTGTCACCACTTCGCTCATTCTTCCCGGGTCTGGTAATGCTATCAGTAGCTGTCTTTCTCCATTTTAACTCGAACGTTGAGATTGACCGTGATCTCGTTACAGGTGGACAAGCATTTGTAATTAAACTACGGTCGACCAGTGAAAGGTCGACTTCGTCGCTGTTGGTCGATCCACCATATGGCCTCAATGGTACACAGGTGGACTACGATATACCGCCGCGTTGGCGTCATATGAAGTATGGCATCGTTTCGTACCTCCTATACTCCAGGATTTGCTCACGCGTTTTACAGGCATGCATGTGGTGCGTATTCAGTCATACTTACGCATATCGATTAACAACATTTATGTTCCAAGGAGAGAACCCTTGTAGGTGTCATGGTCTTGGCCTCTCTCTGCCCGATCTAATGTCTTGAATTCGACAGCATATTCAGGAACGAGAATGGATACCGTATGGTCGTACCGTGAAGCGTGAGCACTCGGAACTGTCTTGTTGCTCCCACTTTAACAACTGGTCGACAGGTACCAACATGCCCGCCAAATTAAGGACAAGCAAGACGAGTATTGCGCGAAAGCTTTCGCTGACGAATGGGAAGGATTAGGCGAGTTTCCAGGGGATTTGCAATTGGAAGCCATTGTAGACATTCTGAGAGGCAAAGTCAAGGTAGATATATTGCTCAGTACGAAAGGGGGATTATCAGCGAACAAACACTTCTTCAGGTTCAAACGCATTGCTATGAAGCAGTAGACCTTGACGCTTTCGTGAGGGTACGTGCATCGTTGAGTGCTCTGTCCTGTGACGGAAGGGTGACTTTCTTTGTAGCTGTCCAACGAGTTCCAATTCCCGGTTGCTGCGTTCCATCATGCTCATGAGGCTTACCTTGTTCCGACCGTCCTCAAGCGAGCCTACGGTGAGACTAATCTTCGCATTGTGAATCGTAAACTGATCGTCCTTCGTAGATCATCCTCCCGCTGTTGCAATGTTTGCAGCATTCGCAAGGTAGAACTGCAGGTTGTAGGCTTGGGTGTCGAAACTGACTGTCACTAGATACAAGCGTGAAGCATCCCGCCATTCTGAATTCGCACATCGTATCCTGAACGAGCAAGGCATAAAAGTCGTTATGAAGGTGAAGTAATCTCGGTTTATCGTGAAGCGACATTAACCTGGTGTTGTCTTAGAGTGACCACCCAGCGATTCAATCTCGCTGGCTTTTGCATGAAGCGCAGCAAGCTCATTATTATGGACTTCCTCAAAATGTTGCTCTTGCTTCTGTCACGGCGAACGCTGCGGAAGTGCTTGGACTGGAGCACCGTCTTGGTTACATCAAGGAAGGTGCGTGAGGTCCCACGGGGGTATTATGTTCTAGTCACCGACAACCTGTTGCAGGTTATGATGCAGGCAAGTC
>JBBPNN010000144.1:0-44980 GCA_038090935.1 Hortiboletus campestris
CAAGCGTCGAACGCTGCTGGCTAGGCGATACCACAGTTCCTCTGCCAGACATAAACACAGAAGATACCACCGTGGTTTCCGCATTCCAGGACTGGATCCGGTCCCTTGTACGTGAATACGCTATCGACGGTCTTCGCATCGACGGTCCGTTCTCTCATTGCTCATCCTCTTGTCAGAGTCTTACACCCATTTAGCTGCCAAGTAAGTTTTCTTACCTAGCTCTGCGAAGCATTCTTCATGGATGATAGACACGTCAACATTGACTTTTGGCCGGGCTTCTGCGCTGCAGCTGGGGTGTTTTGCATCGGCGAGGTTTTCGATACGCATGTCGAGTACGGGCTCCATCACCACATCTATCTTTTCTGACGTTCCCCTAGAGAGGTTGCTATGTTTCAAGGACCCAATGCGCTGGATTCAGTCCTGAATTATCCCATGTATAGCGCCCTTGTCAATGCGTTCGCTATACCTGGCCAGCAAAATATGAGTGCCTTGACGGACACGATAGCTCAGTCCAAGCAGAAATTCACGGTGATCGAGACAATCCTTATCCGGTCGTCTGTCTAACGAGCGCTACCCAGGACTGTGGACTACTTGGGAATTTCGTCGAGAACCAGGATGTCCCGCGCTGGCACAATCTGTCCGTTGACCCTCAAAGTCTTTAGTAAGAAACAACAGTCCCTGGACTTCCTCACTGTCTGACATGACTAGTAATGCAATGATTTTTAATTTCATGTCAGACGGGCAAGTCATTCCAACTGCCACTCCCTTTCTTTTCTAACCATCTACCCTAGTATACCAATTGTGTACTATGGCCAGGAACAAAGTTTCAGTGGAGGTGGGGATCCGGTAAATCACTTGTGTCCTTTCCTTGACATAAACTCAATACATTCCAAGTGGAATCGTGAACCGCTGTGGACCTCTGGATATGTCAATACCACTACATACCAGCTAATATCGACGATGAACCAGGTAACACCGGTTGTCCGCGAACTTTACTCTGATTAACTTCCTTTCAGTTTCGCAATTACTTAGTAAAGAATACTAATTGGGTGAATTCCTCCATGGAAGTCCTCGCTACCACGAACGAGGGCATTGCCATCATGAAAGGCAACGTGACTTCAGTTTTGACGAATATCGGATCTCCGGTATGTCGATGAGGATCATGATGCTGCCAATCCAAATTTTGAGGCATTGTTACGCCAGCCTAAGAACTCTAGTGTTCCGGTGTACACGCGTTACCCAACGAATACCCCTCTCATCAAGTGAGTCCCGCTTGGCACAACTCCTATATACTGATAACGATCATTGTGTAGCATTCTTACCTGCACCCAATGGCCCGTGGGTAGCAACGGCACGATTGATGTAGCGTACGGTCTGGGTGGTGTTCCAGTGGTCCTTATCCCGCTCAACGACCTCGAAGGTTCTGGTTTGTGTGGGTATAATACTCTCACATCGGGTTACTATACTTCGGGGGAACAGGCATCGCATCGTCCCTTGTTTGGTTCTCAAGGATTGTTGCTGTCATTCGTTTTGGCCAGCTCACTGTTCATCATGTGGTGATTAGCTTTGTGTAATTGTTCCAGGACCCTTTGCTTGTCACTCCTTCGTACAATACTCGTTGGATAACCTGCATGGAACCAAGCACAGATATAGCAGCATCGGGGTGACGCTCACTCGGATCACTTCATCCTGCTGTGAAGAATCATTGACCCCACCGACCCATGCTGCCAAGAAATTGACCAATGGATTCACGAATACCAGCACATCGGGGGCTGGCCGCGCGTATCTCGTACGCTTCAGGAACGAGTTCTTCGAGGTGCTGCGCGATGAAACTCTTATGTGGGTCTGACAACGAGGTATACGTCTTCGCTCACCTTGATGCGACGCTCTGGAACTGGATGTGTGCGTAGGAACTCAAAGTTGGAACCCATACCACCGCTCTCGCTGGCTTTGGCTAAGCGCATATGCATCCTGCAATCAGACATGAAGAGACCGTAAAGCAAAGTCAAAGAAGAAATTCACTCCACTGCAGACTGAGGGTTGTAACACGCTCTCGCAGCGATGCGCATGCCGAGCGTGTCAGCTGTTAGTCCCAGTTAGCCCGACGAGTTGGACCACTCATTAGAAACACCATTCTTGCCTTCCAATTCCTGCGTTCTCGAGTTAGGTAGTTTGAATAGGAGATAGTTCAACATCCTGGCCACGCCATAGTCGATGCCGACTGCTTGTAGCAAGATTGCCAAGAATATGAGTATCTTGGCGGATGAATAGCGCTCAGATGCGTGACGTGCAACTGAAAACACATCAATATCGTTCACGGGAGGACAGAGAACATAGTACCAGCGTGCCCTATTTCTGGACCAAAATTAGGTTCCAAGGATGTGGAAAAACAGGAATACGTACCATGACCAATAACAGCTGCTAATCCTTGTTCATCTTTACAAATGGGTAGAATGCCAGTGAAAACGACGATGGTACCTGAAGAAATGGGTGTTTGGTGAGCGTGATGGTACCGCTTTACATTCCATACCGAAACTAGCTAAAGCGTTGACGATTGTGGGGTCGTTGACAACGAGTAAATTCCATTCTTTTCCACTTCTATCTGGAGAGGTGTGAGGGTCGTGAGGGCGTGCGGCAGCGAAAGGATCATCATGCCAAAAGCCGTCGTCATCTGCGGGTGACTTTCTAGGGTTGCTAGAGCGAAGGATACCGAGGTCGGAAGCATCCAAGAGATCGGAGACGACCCGGTGTACATGGTGCGTTATGGGGTGGTTCGCGGGCAAAATCTTGCCTTCGAATTCCGATAGCAGTGACGTATAGGAGGCGTTCTCTAGCTTGGCCTCAAACTTTGGACTTATGTCCATAAACCTCCATCGGCCCGTTTCTGGAACTTGCTCGAGACTATTAGAGATGGAGTTCATAAACAGCACGAGCGTAACGGCGTGCTGACATACTGCGCGACATAATACACCACGCCTGCAGCGGTGACGAATACGAGTATCTTTGTAACCTTGTCCCGATCCGGGCGACGACCATGATAGGTGTACCCATTAGAGAAACGCGTATACTGGGCCTGCAGAGGAGACGATGCGGAGAACTGCCGTTGACCCGACTGAGGCCGCGACAAAGGCGGGCGAAACAGCACCGACACACGCAATGGATGCACAGGGGTGCAGGAGGGAATAGAAAATACAGAACGGTTGAGCTGAAGGCGCGACTGCGCTAGCGCGAGAATTGTTCTACGAGGAGGGATGGTGAACATGATGGTACATTGTAAGCGGTGCAACGGTATGTGGATTGCCAAACAAAGATCAGCTTGTGCATTAGACCTGTTCTCCTCACTGACCAGTACCAGTGAACCGCAGAATTTAGAATAGCAATATGCCGCCCTTGCAGATTCGAATTATGACGGGTCTCTCAACCGTCCTGATGGAGCCCTCCACTTTCCCAGGTCCACCCAAAGTCCACTAGCCTCATGGCCGTTCGTAACCGAGCGGTCCGGCTTGACCCTGACTGGAAGTCAACTTACGTTCACACCACCCAGACAACTTGAACCATCGTTGAACTTGTACTACTACTCACTACTCCATTCATAGGAAAAGATGTCGTGCAAGAACGACTTCCTAGCCATCCGACCTCGCAAGCAGCGTTGTCTGCTAGACCCTTCCCCTACCCAACACGCCGGTCCTTCGACACGGACACGGCATCCCAGGATTTGTAGTTCAACCTCGCTGCCACCGTATAGTTATTCTTCGCAAGCCGATCTTGACAACGACTTGGATGATATCACTCTCGACAGTGATCTGGATCAACATAGCGCATCATCTGCAACACTCCTCTCTCATCGTGTCTCTCCATCCCTATCCACGAACCAGCTCCTGACGGATGCCGGTAGCGCGTCTTCAGAATTTGACTCTCCTGCTCGACTGTCAGAGTCGCGTCAATCTCGCTTTCTCTATCCGCTACATGAGCCCGGCCATAGGACTGCTCAACACACACAGAGGCTTCGCGCTCGTACTGCGGCTATAATTATGTCATTGCCTGCTACTTCTGAAGAAGTCATTGACATAGACGAACACGAGCTTCGCAGAGCCGTTGAAGCTCCACCTGAAGTTCAAGCGTCCAAGTTAAGACGCGTTTCAGGCATCAGAGACCTTCGCCGTGCATTCCGTAATGGTGATCACGGGCCGGTACATTTCGCTTCCATCTCCTCGTTAGAGGCTTCAAAGGTCTGTATCGAATTTCTGGTCGTTTTGACATGTATTCAACGGGTCATCTAGGCTTCGTACGAGCTCGGCATCCTTCCACCCCCACCGTTATCCCACTTGACTCCTCGTTCGTCACTCCGTACTCTAGTGGACTCGGGGAATGCCCGACTTCAGAGCTCCAGCGACCTGAAAACGCTATGCGGCTCAACATTCAGCTCTATATCTATTGCTTCTATATTTGCCGCAAAAGTCCATTCTACTTTCATTTCGTCACGGCCATCGCATATGCGCTTGCCCACCGTTACATCACACCCAATATTCCCCAAATACCCTCTTCATAGTTCGACACCCCGATCTCGTCGTCACACGTCACTACAGCTGGATACCCGCGCATCTCGGTCTCCCGGAGAAGCGGTCTGGTCGTGTGCCAAGATTTCTCAATCTATGATCAAGCGGGCCGCTCGACGTGGCCATCCCCCAAGACGGGTTTTCAGTAATCCGATAGCTGCGCTGTCATCCTGAAGGCGTTTTTTTTTCTCCTCCAGGCTTATGATTGTATACGAACGTTATCATCCGCCGTGGTTTGGCGACCTCGACGCTCCCTTGATGTGAACATGGTGATAGACGACCTTGGTATTCATTCGTTCATTTTGTACCCATTAGCCTGACAGCAGGAACTGTCATGATGCAGGCAGACATTATCGTAGTTTGGTTGGATCGGATTTTTATACCTGCAGAAATTGTTACATCATATCGTTGGACGAAATACCTATAGCTACCTATTTTTAAAATTTTCATTCTGATACCTGGCACAACACACGTGTTGACGCAAGAAACATTCAAACACGGAGCGTGATCCGCGGAACGAGCAAGCCGAGCGGGAGTGACTGTAATCTCCAGTTGCTAGATCCCACGCGTTAGAATATTAGTACACGTGAGAGAACACATGGCCTTGGCAGGCGTGGCACTGCGCAGCTTGCCGTCTGAGCCCCCTGAAACTCGTCTATATCCTTTACCGACATGACGGGCATGACAGCCGCAGCACAAGTACGCAATGTGTGCTCCTTGAGACCCAATACAGCTCATGCCAAGATACATTTCCGTAGGAAGACGCATGGAAACTCAAGGAACGAGGGGAAGAAGCGAGGTATGTGCGAGAGAAGGTAACTTCCTAACAAGTTGCAGTGCCCCCCCTGTGCCAGTGCTGACCTAGACACACAGGAGCAGGCCCAACTGTCTGCCATTCGTGCTCAGAAAGAGGGTGCAAAGAATACGGCTTCAGGTGCCGAGCGTGATTTTGAAGGTGGCTTCGGTGGGCAGGAAGAACTCGAAGATCGCTACGCCACTACAAGCGGGGAACATTGACCGACCCCGGAGCTTGTTGGTCGTCCGACAGCTTAGTACTTGCTCGTGGTACCTGTCGATTGCTTTGCATCCCTGGGTCATAAGATACATCGGGATCTACTCATGTATATGGCATATAGATATACCGTATTAGTGAGGGTAGTAACAGTCCAAGAGTCCGTGAGGTATCAGAGGTAGAGTAGAGGAAATCCCAAGAATAAATCTTCGAAAACAAATAACAAACAACCAACCAATCAAATCTATACGAAGGAAATGTCCAGAGTCGAATACGTTAAAGTGTCATGGCGCTTTCGGGGCAGGGGTGATTATAGCCCTGCCGACAGCGCGGGCAGCGCTTCCACTCTTGCACAAAGGCGAAGGAGGCGCTGCACTTGGACCAATCCATGGATCAAGATAGTTACAAGTTGCAATGACAACCATCTCTCCGGCGGTGTCAGAGGGATTCTGCCATCCATTCCCCGCGTTCGCGGTTGTGACAGACCCACCAGAGCTGACGGAGAACGTAGGGGGTGGCAACGTGGCGACGGTGCCAGTAGGTGTGTAGGAGGGGAGTTTAGTCACCGCTCCGCCATTGCTGATGGTGGCGGGTGGCCAGGCGTACTCCTGGCTGACGGAGGCCGGGATTTGACCAGCACCTGTTCCACCCGTTTGCCAGGGCTTAAGTGGTGGACTCCATATACCTTTATCTGCACATACTCCGGACGCTGTGCGGGGGTCACGGGGCATCCAGCCATTTTGTAAACCAAGGGAATACGACCATTGCGGCGATTCGACGACACCACTAGTTGAAGAAGCGCCAATCTTCCAAGTCCAAAAGAACCAATTCTGTCATGCGTAGTTCGTGACGGGGTCACGTGAGCAGAAGAGGAAAACACATACCTGGAGAGCATCCATACTTGCCATCGCGAAGTTCATGATACCTGTCTTCATCGTAGCGTCCCAACTTTGCCAGTCAGTCCAAGGGGTGCAACTGCCTACGTTAGGCCAGGTGCCGGTGTAAGTACCCTCGTAGCGTGTGCCGAGGCCTACACCATTCACCCACAGTCCGCAATCCGTGACTGCGTTGCTAAATTCGCCAGCGGTCGAGAGGCCGAAAGCCCCCATTGACGTGTTGAAAGTCGAAGCCCAGGTGTTGCAAGGAGTCTGAGCGTATGATGACATTGGGGCATCAGACTGACCGCCGAAACAAATATAAGGATGCTCATCGAGAGCGATGCGGTCGGCATTAGGCATGAAATCGGCCCATTGCGTAAACCCGAAGAAGCCATCATGGAGGGATACATAGGGACCATTTCCTTCCCCTACGCCAGACGCCATTCGGACGTTCTGGTACGCCTGGAAATAACTATAAAAACATCAGTCGCACAAACCTGTGACATTCAGAGGAACAAGACACCAACAGTCTGGATAGCGCATCTTTTCCAACCATGGTTCCTTGGGGCTCGTTAATTATTCCAAACATAACCACAACGTCACGATACTCGGGCTGGGAGATGAATTCGGCAATTATCCGAATATAATCCAAGGATCGCTGTGCATTTGCCAGCCCCATCGGTCCGTTAAGCACGTTGACAGAACCGAGCTTCCCAGAGTGGTTCCAGCCATTCTGACTGCCAGGGAGGGCGTGGAAGTCAAGATTGATGCGAATGCCATATTTACGAGCCCATTGAATCGCCTTCAGGAAGTATCTTTGATCTGTCAGCCCAAGAAAAGCACGCTTCTTTGCGAAACTTACTTCCAAGAAGTTTGGGCGAGGAATGGTTCGCCCGAACGTGTTTCAATGGCCCAATACGGCAGAGGGATTCTCACGAAGTTGAGTCCAGCACCGGCGATTTCCGCAAAATCCTGCTCTGTCTATCAAGAGGATAAGCAACGATGAAACACACATATCGAAAGATGATGTCGCACAATGAACGTTTGATAGTGAGTCTCTAACTGATCGAGACCACCGCTGGCAGTATCGGCTGCCATGGCTTCACTCAAGGTCCATTCGTCAACGGCCTGTGGTGTCGTGCTTTGGTACTTCTCATAAAGGGCAGGCGAACTGTACCAATGGTGTAATTGTGCAAGGGTAAATTAGATGAAAAGGGAAACTTGCATAAACTACGGACAAGGGGTTAGCTGGAACCGCACCGCGGATATCGAAGACTTACTGGTTCTGTAGTAAGCCAACCACCGAGGTTGACACTGCAGTGGCAAACACTTGTCAGATGGGAGAAACGAAGTTGTCGAAGATGACAAACCCGAAGATCTTGTCGATACCGAACTGGAATGTTTGATTGAGAGGGGGTGTCCAGGAATTCGGTTGGGCATTATTGTTAAATGGGTCACTCGGATCCCAGTACCATGTACCACCGAATGAATTGATGTAAGTGAAGGTGGTCCCATTTTCGGTAGTAACAGTGCTGCCATTTCCTCCCGTGACTACAGCCGCGGAGGGATTGCCAGTTCCAGTTCCCGTTGATGTAGGGTTCGGGGGACTTGTTTTGGCGTTATTGTTGTTTGTCTTTGGCTTGATGACGGTGAAGTACACAGGCACGACGACTGCAACGATGACGATGATCGCTGCGGCAATAGATCCGAGAATAATGATAGTACGTTTTGACTTTGAACCGGGTGGGGAATAAGCCGACCGTTTTTCCTCCAGGTAACGAGGGGAGTCGGAAAGGTCCGTCGTGTCCAAGCCTGGGTCATCCCGGTACCCGGTGGATTCTACGGCGGCTGAATCAGGTCGAAGGGCGTAGACAGAGGAACCGACAGCGGAGGGTGGGGTTTGGAACGTGTTTTGCGACAGGAAAGAATCGCGGTACTCGCTGCCGTCATCGAGGTGTTGGGCGGCAGGAAGAAAACGCGGGGGCGTTGCAGCACCTGACATGAAGTTGGTGAGTTCGACGGGGGGGGTGTCAAAGCCTGAAGTGAGAGGAGAAGGGGGATCGAGATAGACGGTGCTCCGCTCGTCCTGTGAAAGGGGAAGTGGGTCATAAGGAATGTTGGGGGAGTGTGTCCCAGGACTGTGAGACATGTTGTGCGGCGTTGGATGAATCTAAAATTTGGCGGAACCAGCGACAACGGTGAGTATTAATTGTACGAAATGATGGATGGCGTGCAAGACGGGGGGTTGAGGTGGCAGCCTCGTTGAAGGGGAGTGTCCAAGCCGCCGAAATTTGGTTAGCAGGATGTGTGGGGTATATCGGAGAACAAGAAAGACATGGGAATGGCCCTGAACAAATTGTTCGGGAACCATCGCCGTGACGTGGACAAGACATGCCCAGAAAAATCACGTTCTTGGCGGCCCTCAATCACACGCATCCCACGTGACCGTGGCGTGCACATGATCGATTGATCTGTGGACGCGACGCGCCGCGCTTGCACCATGACCCGCTCCTCCTCAAGTCAAAAGCGCACCTCCCACGTCACCCCACACAGGAAGCGTAATCCAAAGCCTGCCCCACGCCCGTCTCTCACCCAGCTCCATCTTGCACTCGATGTCTCAGTCCTCAGGACATGCTCTCACTGCGGTCTTTCCTACACAAGGGGAGCCCCAGACGACGAGGCCCTACACCGCTCTCACTGCGTCCGAGTACAGAGAGGCATGGAGTGGGGGAGAGAAGAGGAACGCGACGCTCTGAGAGCCAGCGTGGACGAAGTCGCCGCCGGCGTCAAGCTCAGAGACGGCACCAAGGGCCGGATTGTCTGCTTCCCTGCGACCGCAGGTGGAAAAATCGGAACAAAGGTCCGCTCATGACGGCATCCAGGACCCCCCTGTTGACGAAATTCCAGCTCACTCATTTACTGGAAACAATTAATCTTGCTCTTGCGTCCCCCCCGCTGACAGACTCGACCCTCAAGTCCTCCAAAGCATACCTCTTCCTCGTCCCTGCACCGTCAAATCAGCACCGGGAAAAGATCGTGGGTTGCGTTATTGCTCAGCGCATCGCGACCGCCATGGCGATCGCGACGCCAGAAGCCACCGTCTCGGCCGACGTACAACACGGACGTGACAACTCCAAACTCTCTCCCTCCCGAACGCAATCCCTTGTAGCCGTCGATACCAGTTCCGGACTGTTTTGTCACCCCACCCCGCTACCCACTCCGCTGGGAATAACGCGGTTATTTGTCCCCTCGGCGCATCGACGACAAGGCATCGCAACTCAGTTACTATCTGCTGCTGCCGCTACTTTTATACACGCGTGTCCACTTAACCCAACCAAAGGCCAGGTTGCATTCACACAGCCAACGGAGGGAGGGTGTGCCGTGATGGAAAAGTGGGGCAAAGGTTTTGTTCGCATCTACGAAGAATAGAGCGTGGTATACGTCTAACGCATCCAAGATGATTTAGTTGTGTACATATACGAGTGTTTATCGTTTTTTATTGTTAATGCTGCTGTGTTGACAACACTTGTGAGTCTTGTTCTACGAACAATGCATGTATGTATTAGATCGTCGTGTTTATTCTCCTGGTGAACTTGGTCACTAATGATATCTCATCAAACTCAGTTGAAATTCAAGTACGAAGGGACTGGGATGGTAGACTCGGACAAAATCGAAATTATCGGTCCAGGGTCCAATGTTACAACAACCAACTTGAAATGATCGGTAAAGCAAAGGCAGATAATCAAAAAGTAGCATGTGCTTCGATCGGCTCTCAACCCAACGACTTCTAGATGACGCCAGCCCCGCGCCTCGATCGTACAATCTCTCGACCAGCACTGCTCATTCGACCTTCGGACTCTTGGGTAACTTGCTCGGAGGTGGCACAAACGTCTGTTTGCCAAACCATCAGCCATGTTCACAACGCGCGAGTCTGATGTATACTTGCCCTAGCTTTGATACCACCGGCACTGGGCAACCGGGTGGACCCATTGCTGAGCCAGGCATCCACTTCAGCGGCCGCCCCACGGCCCTCGCTAGAGATGTTCATCCTTAGTATCTGGAATATACGCCACTCGAAACCACTCACTTGATACCCCAGACAATAAGAGATTGTCCACGGCGACAGTCCCCAGCGGCAAAAACGCCCTCAACGTTTGTTGTATACTTCTAAAGGGGGGGTTAGCTCTAATCAAATTACATGGTGATCGTACACACTTTGTTGGGGGTTTGGATATTCGAGCGTCCGTCCTGTTTCACGCCAAGCGCGTTGATGACTTCGGACTGAGGTCCGAGGAAGCCGAGCGCAAGGAAGACCAGCTGCGCCGTGAAAAATTTATCCGAACCAGGAACTTCCTCCATCTTCCAGCGACCTCCAGAATCTTTGGTCCACTCAACGCGAACTGACGCAATCACAGGTTAGTCAGGCGACTCCCAGATCCGTGGGAAAAACGCACCAGTATTCAATCCCTTCAACTTCCCACTGCCATCCACGACAAACTCTTTGGTAGAAATACAGTATTCGCGGGGATCTGAAGACAACTGAGTTGCGAATATGCAGTAATGCATATCACTCACCATTGCCGAAATGGGCTGCAACTTCGGTGTGTCCATAATCGGTCCTGAATATCCTGCATTCCACACACATAATGAGCATCGCGCACTTCTAAAGGCCAATACAACTCACCGAGGCCATTGTGGCCATGGGTTGTCCCTTCCTCGGGAACCGGGTGGCTCGGGCAACAGCTCGAAGTTTGTCACAGACTTCGCACCATGACGCATGGATGTACCAATACAATCATTACCCGTATCACCACCGCCAATCACGATGACGTCTTTTCCTCTGGCATCAATGTAAGCACCATTTTGCAGCTCAGAGTCCAAAAGGGATTTTGTATTCAGCTGAAAAAAATCAGCAAGGGAATGATCGTAACGCAAATCAGCTTACCTGGAGAAATTCCATTGCGAAGTGGATACCGTCGACGTTTCGGTTGGGAATCTTCAGGTCTCGTGGCCAAGTCGCGCCAGTGCAGACGACGACAGCATCGTTCTCTTCATGTAGGTCAGCCGCGTCGACATTGACGCCAACATGAGTATTTGGCACGAAGGTCTTATATGGTATCAGTGACAGCGAGGGGAAATCATATTCAAGGTGCTTACGATACCCTCGTCGGCCATGAGGTCCAGCCGCCGCTGTACAATTGCCTTGTCAAGCTTCATGCTAAAACTAGCTCAGCGATGCAAAAGAGCGCGGATTGAATCACTTACTTAGGGATACCATACATCAGAAGGCCACCCATGCGATCATTGCGGTCATATACAGTAACGAAATGACCGGCCTTGTTCAGTTGATCAGCGCAAGCAAGGCCAGCGGGCCCAGATCCAATGATGGCAATCTTCTTGCCAGTGCGGAACGACGGTGGGTTAGGGTCCATCCATCCCATTTCAAAGCCCTGGATTGCGAAGTTCAGCGCGCAACCAAACCGTCCATGTTCAAGGCGACCTCACCTTGTCGATGATGGCACACTCAATGCTTTTGATGCCAACAGGTTGCTCATTAATTCCCAAGACACATGCACCCTCGCATGGAGCAGGGCAGACGCGTCCCGTGAACTCGGGGAAGTTGTTCGTCAAGAGAAGCCGATTCAGTGCGTCTCTCCACTGACCCTTGAAGACCAGATCGTTCCACTTGGGAATGATATTAGAAATCGGACATCCGGTGTCTGACTGACAGAATGGGATGCCGCAGTCCATGCATCGTGCGGATTGATACTTGAGTTCGCTTTCCGTAAGACGGGTGGAGATCTCCTTCCAGTCTTTAACTCGCTTTCGCGGAGGTCTGTACGCCTCGTTGAGTCGCTTATACTTCATGAACCCGCGGGCTTTATCCAATTTATGAAGTCGTTGCTTGGTGGTTGATTCGTCGACAAGGGAATCCTCCATGTCACCGACGGAAGGTTCATGACGTTTGAAGGGGGTAGGAATGTTCGGACTAGGCTCCTTAGGGAGTAAAATATCTTCGAGACCCTCCGAAGCGAGGTCGACCTGGCTCGCTGTTCGGGAAGGAACGAGGTCAATAACGTTCAAGCGCATTTTCTCGTCCTTCTCTTTCGCAGCCTGCTCTTCCAGGACACGCTTGTAATCCATAGGCATAACACGGACGAAAAGGGGAAGAAGATGGTGGAAATCGTTCAGAACGCGGTTGGCGACCTCTGAGCCGGTATAGTGACGATGGTCCTCGATAAGACTACGAAGAGTAGCGATCTCTTTGGGATCTGCAACTTTGCCAAGTTCTACCATCTCCATGTTAACCTTGGAAGCGAATGTGTGAGCTGTGTCGAGAACGTAAGCTATTCCTCCACTCATTCCTGCAGCAAAGTTACGGCCGGTGATACCAAGAACCACAACTCGTCCGCCAGTCATATACTCGCACCCGTGATCCCCAGTGCCTTCGACAACGGCGTTCGCACCGGAGTTTCGAACGGCAAAACGCTCTGCAGCGATACCTCGAATGAATGCTTCACCCGATGTCGCGCCGTACAAGCAGACATTGCCTATGATAATGTTTTCCTCTGCTTTGAACGTCGACTGTTTTGGAGGGTACACGACGAGGCGTCCCCCGGACAGGCCTTTTCCAACGTAATCATTAGCGTCGCCTTCCAGCTCGATCGTGATCCCTGGAGCGAGGAATGCACCACAGGATTGACCAGCAGACCCACGCATGCGAATGTGGATAGTATCCTTGGGCAAGCCATCTTCGCCGTACAGTTTAGAGACACGATGGGACAGAGAGGTGCCCAGAGCACGGTCGGTGTTCTTCACTTCGCAATCGATGTGAACAGGGAGACCCTTGGTAAGCGCGGGCTCCGACTCGTCGATAAACTTGTTGTCGAGGCGGATGTAAAGCTTGTGGTCTTGCTGACGAACGCGATACGTGGCTGCGCCAGGGCGCATCTGCCATGCGGGTTTGAGCACGGCGGAAAGATCAAGGTGAGCAGTCTTGACTGTGCGGAGTTTTTCGTCGACCTTCAGCATGTCAGCGCGGCCAACCATCTCGTTGATAGTGCGGAACCCGAGCTTCGCCATGATCGTACGAAGTTCCTCCGCCAGGTAGTAGAAGAAGTTGATAACCTGCTCAGGCTGACCGGCGAATTTCGTCCGGAGCTGAGGATCCTGAGTAGCGATACCAACAGGACAGGTATTCACTGTGAAGGCAACTGTCGGCGAAGGTGCTGAGTTCAATAAAAAGAAGACTTACGATGACACTTGCGCATCATTATGCAACCCATTGCAATGAGAGGTGTCGTGGCAAAGCCCCACTCCTCCGCACCAAGCAAGCAAGCAATTGCTATATCACGACCAGTCCGAATCTGACCATCCGTTTGAACGGTTACGCGACCCCGGAGGTCGTTCAGAACGAGTGTTTGGTGTGTTTCTGCGAGGCCGAGTTCCCAAGGTAAACCAGCGTACTTGATACCAGTCCACCGAGAAGCACCGGTGCCGCCATCGTGACCAGAGATCAGAATATGGTCTGCTTTGGCCTTTGCGACGCCACTGGCGACGATGCCCACGCCAACTTCCGAAACAAGTTTCACCGAGACACGAGCGCGAGGATTGGAGCACTTCAGATCGTAAATAAGCTGTTTAAGGTCCTCGATAGAGTATATATCGTGATGGGGAGGGGGTGAGATTAGGCCAACACCAGTGGTCGAGTGACGAGTGCGAGCAATCGAACTCGAAACCTTGTGACCCGGGAGTTCACCACCTTCGCCAGGCTTTGCGCCTTGCGCCATCTTGATTTGCAGTTCGTCTGCATCAGCCAAGTAGTTCGACGTAACGCCGAAGCGACCTGAAGCAATCTGTTTGATTGCAGACCTCATCGTATCTCCGTTAGGGAAAACTTGCGACCTTTCGGCATCCTCTCCACCTTCACCAGTATTCGACTTGCCGCCAAGTCGATTCATAGCGATGGCTAGGGTAGAGTGGGCCTCCATCGAAATCGATCCGTAAGACATAGCTCCCGTAACGAAACGTCGGACAATCTCATTCCAGGGCTCAACTTGTTCAATAGGAATTGGTGTCGCGTTTTCTAGCCGGAAATCAAGTAGGCCACGTAAGTGGATGCACTTCGCTTGATCGTTGGCGTTGCGAGCATACGCATCGTACGCAGTCTGGTTCTTCTCCCTGACGGCGTCTTGCAAACTGGCGATGCCTGAAGGATCGTTGATGTGGGCCTCCCCACCATCCCTCCAGTGGTACTCGCCTGATTCGGGCATACCAGGTGGTAAAATGGTCTCTCGGGAAGGCCAGCCACGTTCATGAAGCTCGAAGGCATCAAGTGCTAGTAAATCAAACGTCGCGCCCTGAACTCTGGACGCAGTCCCTGTGAAGCAACGTTCCACCACTTCGCTGTGCAGGCCGAGGGCTTCAAAAATTTGGGCTCCCTTGTACGACTGGAGAGTGGAAATACCCATTTTGGACATAACTTTGAGCATTCCATTGTCGACGGAACTTCGATAATTGGTAATCAGATCCATGACAGACTTGTCACCACCCTTGATGCTGCAAAAATGCGTTAACTCCCGCTGAAACACAAAACCTATGCTTTGTTAACTTACAGCCCTTCTCGACCAACTTTATGTATTGTTTCAAGCATCAACCAAGGGCAAACGGCATCCGCCCCATATCCGACCAGCACACAAACATGGTGTACTTCGCGAGCCTCGGCTGTCTCGACCATTAATGCAACCTTGGCACGCTTCTTTTGCAGGACGAGGTGATGATGAACGCCACCACATGCAACCAGCGCGGACAGAGGCACACGAGAGGACCCAGTGGCGCGATCAGACAAAATGATGACCTTCATACCATCCTCGATGGCCTGTGCTGCCTCGCTGTAGACACGCTGCAGCGCTAGCTGATACCCGGGGATGCCTTCTTCCTTTTGGAACGTGATGTCGATTGTGATCGAAGGCCAGGTAACGTAGGCAGTCTTCAAGTTTTTCATTGCATTCATTTCCTCAAGAGACATTAATGGGGAAGGAAGAAGAATGCGGTGGCACTGTTCTGGCTTCATCTCCAAAAGATTGCCCTCGGGACCGACGTATGCTTCAAGTGACATGACGATGCTCTCTCGTATTGGATCTATGGGTGGGTTGGTGACTTGAGCGAATAACTGACGGAAATAGTCATAAATGATACGGGGTTGGGTGGCCATCGCTGCGATGGGTGCGTCGTTCCCCATAGATCCTAATGCTTCCTTGCCGCTCTCGACCATTGGAAGCACAAGAAGATTGAGCTGTTCGACCGTATAACCGAAAGCGAGGAGTTTAGGATCGTTGCTAAGCGGTGCATCATCGATGACGGGGTCGATCGAGACATTGCTGCGAATTACACGCTTAATGATGTTTGGAACACGTAGAATGTGAGCTTCGACCCATGATGCGAAGTTTTGCTTGGAAGCTGTGTTCCGTTTGAGCTCCTTGTCATCTACAATCCTTCCTTCGAGTGTGTCGACGAGCAGCATGCGACCAGGCTTTAGACGACCTTTCTGCACAACGATCTCCGGAGGGATGAAAACCGCGCCAACTTCTGAGGCACACACCATGATATCCTCATTGCTGACAACAAAACGACACGGCCGCAGACCATTGCGGTCGAGATTAGCACCGCAATAGCGACCGTCGCTGAAGGTAAATAAGGCAGGACCGTCCCAAGGTTCTTGAAGGCAAGCAGCCCAGTTATAGAATGCTCGCTTTTCGGGCTCCATATGCTCGTTCCCTTGCCACGCTTCGGGGATGAGCATCATGACGGCTTCCGGTAACGTGACGACACCATTCACGACAAGTAGTTCGAGTACGTTATCAAAGGCAGCGGAGTCAGATCCCCCGGTTTCGATGATGGGATAGAGAAGGTCGAGCTGATCACCGAAGCTCGTTGAAGAAAGCACACCTTCACGAGCCCTCATCCAATTCCTGTTGCCACGAACGGTGTTAATCTCGCCTATAATGGCGCGTTAGATTGTACCCGATACTCTCAAGTATGATATATACTAACCATTGTGAGCGGCCCACCTCATTGGCTGGGCACGATCCCATGAGGGGAAGGTATTTGTAGAGAATCGCGAATGCACCAAAGTAAAGTGGGAACGATAGAGAACGTGATTGAGGTCATGATAGTAGTTGAATACTTGGGGAGGTGAAAGCTGCCCTTTATACACAATGTTTTTCGAGGATAGTGAACAGACGTAGAAGCCCTTTGCAACCGTACTTTATATACAGGAAAGCGGGGACGTTGAGCGAAGTTGATTACTCTGAATGAATGAGAGAGGACAAACATAGTATGGGTGGCATGCTTGCGCAATACGTAAAGCTGTCGCTCAAACAGTTTGGCATCGAAAGGGCCATTCTGACATGTAGCACCGTCACCATAGTGATCGCGAAGAACGACGAAGGGTTGGAAAATCGCTGGTTCCTTGCTACTGGCAGCAGGACCTAAAATGGTGCCGTCTGTCGGAACTGCGCGCCAACCGAGCACACGAAGACCCAATCCACTGGCGATGTTGGAAAAGATTGCTTGAAAGGTCTGAAGTTGGACGGGATCGTTGGCCCTGAAGAAAACGTTGCCGACAGCATACTCGCCCGACTCGGGCAGAACACAGCCGATGTCCCTTTCAGCCTCTCGTTTGAAAAAGAGGTGCGGGATGCCGGTCATGACGCCAGCACCGTCCCCATCGCGGCTGTCGGCCCCAGTGGCACCGCGATGGGTCATGGCGCAAAGTAGTTGACGGGCATCTGAGACGATTTTGTGGCTCTGCTCGCCTTTAATATGACAGATAAAGCCTACCCCGCAAGCGTCTTTCTCGTAGTCTGCGAGATAAAGACCCTGATCTGCGGGAAGAGATTGATCCCAAGAATCGGGATTGCGTTGGACAGCATGGAAGCCGTTGTCTGTGAGAGAAGACGGCTCCAAAGCCATAGGAAGCTGATGCGAGACGTCCGGGTATGCCATAGAAAAAAAAGGAGGGCGACTCGGAGGAAAGAGCTTCCAGCAAAGGGATGATAAACTGAAATTGTAACCAATGCTCCGGCCGATTGCGGGTTAGTGCCCCTGGCAAAGGTCCGTCAAATCCCGGCGGACCTCCGCCCAACCCGTTTTGAGTACATTCAATCCTTATGTAATCATCCGCAACGAATGGTGTGGCTGGAATTTCACAGTCATGCGAGATCAAGTGTGGCGAATCACAGCAATCTCATTGGTGGAGATGCAAATAATTCACAGCATCACTACCTAAATGGAGACAAATGTGCATGCTGTACCGAAAAGAGATCAATGATGAGTCGAACATATGGGAACTTCTCACTTTTCGGGATGACAGATTGGCACACTCGGCCGAAATCCTTGCCATCATGTCACTGTTGGATGGCCAAACTAATTGGTAAGCAAAAAAGGCACAGTGGGCAGTGTCCATCGTCTGAGGGGCCAGTGAGGGCGGAAATCTTAAGGGAGGACGCCAACTAGCGCAAGCACCAGGACTGCTGAGAAGAAAAAGGACACAGTGCCATCCACTGCGCCAACCCGCATAATGCTCCGTCCGTCTTCTGGGCGGAAATTACAAGTACCGCAAGGGGCGCCATAATATTGTGCTGTGCACAGGACTCCCCGGGATTCCACATGTGGTAATGAGAAGACCCGTATACCTTGCAGTGGAGGCGCGTTCCCCACGAGAGTAGCACTGCCCTGAGTCAGTGCCCTGGCATGACTATTCCCATGCCGAACTTCGTGCCCAAACGCTCGTTCTGAGTCTCGTGGCGTGAATCTGACTTGGCCCTCGGAACCGGAAAACAATGCCGCATTACACGGCTGCACGACACGACATGGGACAGCCCAGCGTGTGATGCCCATGCAACGATGAGCCAAGAGATTGGCCAGTGCGTCTTGCCAACTAGTGTGACAGTCGCGTGACCGTGAGCCCTCCAAGACCCTAGCCTTGCTGTCATTCGGTCGCCACTGGAGCACACTCGGCGCATCCTTGAGGCTCAGGTTCTCATGCTTGTCAGTCTGGAGTGGCAGGATCAGGCACTAATAGAACTTACCGGCGTTGCACCTCGGCGCAGTACAGTTGACCACACTGTAACTGTTGCAGACAGGATAGACTATAATAGACGATGTTTCAAACGAGAGCGAGATAAATGAGGCTGCCACCAAAGCATGCAGCAACCTACCACACCGCGGAAAGCCGACTAATACCCCAAGAAGCCGACCACGGATGAAAATATGACGGAAGTCTCCGTAGTGCTTTGCTTGTCGTCAGCGCAACATTCCGCTGTGCCATCAGATCAGCAGACAGCCGCATCAGAACTCAAGTAGATTAATTCAACTTATACCGCAAAAGTAATGGCATGCACAGCACATTCATTATCTCAGCCTCGTCATGGAGAGATAAACTTGGCGAGGGCACTCATGTCAGGGGGATGTTCCTTGCTCGAAACGACTCGGAGTACACCCAACTCCCAGAGCTGAACACGAGGCAAATTTGATACTTTTGCCTATGGCGTGCGAAGTTTGTCATGCAGATTTCATTAAGATGACGACAGCAACCTTCGGATCACGTTGTCCAGGGATGGGACAATGCATCGTGAAAATAACCCAAACATGCTACTCGGAGTTTGAGGGACCAGAATTTCCAAGGTTCCAATGTATGGAGTCATCGACTTCTGCCAGTAAATTTGCTGAATCTCGGAGGGTAGTTGCCTTACTGGATGCAGTTGATGGTGGATATAGACCGAGGAGGCAGATGTGATGCATTAAGAGACACCTGTCTCTTGCACAGATTTGTTCCGATTCGGGTCACAGGAAAATTGACCATTTCCAATCGAGCTGACGTGCTATCTATTTTCCGGCATTCATGTTCAATGAGGCGAGAGACTTATCGATGCTCAACTTTCTGCCAATATAACCAACTCATCGTTCCAACTGAGAATCGCGAATTTTCAACTGCCATCGAGTGCTCTCCGATCAGAGCACCTGTAGGATGGGACTATGTGGTGCAAGTTCGAACCGAAAAACCGAAGAACCATTCGGGTCGAACCGATATTTCGCACATTGTAAATAACTTCCCAAGGTGATTGCCGAGATGACTTCATTCATGTTCGAACACCAATTTATCTGATCATCAGATAGTCCTCCAGGCCAAGAAAACGTGTCCGTACCCCTCGCCATGAAATCAGCCTGCACCATCGTGAAGCGCACAACACACCGCAGCTGGATGAGTGTCTGGATGAAGGGATCGTTAAGTAACAAAAGCCCGACATACCCTTGTGATGCCCATTGTACTGTCGAACAGTCTCTCCCGAAACCATCTCCCAGAGTCGAGCAGTGTGATCCGAGGATGCTATTGACCAGTGTGCACCAGAAATTAATTGTTAAGTCACAAAACAGTTCCTCACCTGTCACCAGATATGCAGAGTCCGCACTAAAAGCACAGTCCCACACCCATCGCTGATGCCCTTGTAGTACTTTCTCTTGCTTCAATTCATAACTCTGAGATATAGACCATATCTTCACCGTGGTGTCCGCAGAACATGTGGCGAGATACCTAATGTATCTGCATGAGCCCCGAATACACGCAGAAAAGGAATTCAGATATATAACTTACCTAACATCAGGACTGAGAAGAACGCGAGTTATGTACTTTTTATGTGCGCTGAACTTGGTTACGGCCTGGTATCTTGGGAGTTCAGATTTCTCTTCGTTAATCTTCCAGACATAGCATTTGCCCTAATTACGGAATGATGAGCGCCAACTCAACGCAACTATTGGAACCATGCCTTATTATTGCCAGCAACCAAACAAGATCCATCAGAAGCTAAACTAACTGACCTGATAGGCACATCGCCGGCTGGGGTCTTGTGCTTGTATGTTAAGAAATCGAAGGAGTAGAGATGAAATTGGCGTACCAGTTCATGTGAACAGAGATTTTCAGATAGGTCCCATTGTTTGATGCATCCGGCCTGATCGCAGGAGATGAGCTCTCCTTGATTAGGGTGGACACAGACATCGTTAACTGAGGATGTATGGGTTAGCATCATCGGAAGAGAGCCATATGATAAGATGAGGCTACCAGGGGCGCCATTATCGTATGTGCGGTGCACTTGTGTGCTCCTTAAGTGATAGATGAAGAAAAGCGAATTAATGGACTTGGAAGTGGATGAGTACCTGAGGTCCCATATCCTGATAGTGCCGTCTTCACTGCCAGTAACTAACCATTTCCCTTCGCTGTGGAAGGAAACGGAGGTGACATTCATGGTGTGAGCATCGAGACAGGTCAGCTACCGATTTGCACACTTCAATACGTGGACTACGGAGATGGGGGAAACCAACCGGGGTAGAGGAAGTGCTAGCGATTTCGTAAATGTACACTTTCTTGTGGATTGCCGCAGCCAGCAGACGCTTGCTAAGAGTCGGAACGTGAACAGGGCCCTCCATAGGAAGAAACAAGTTGAATTACTCAGGAGAGATAGCGAGACGATTTACTTGCTAAGGACGAAACCAAGTATGACCTGATCTGCACAACGTGATTGAAAGGACGGTGCTCACACCAGATTCCCCCGACCGTGCGATGGTGCGGGAGCAAATTCCACTCCAAGCTTCCCAAAATCTGATTTCATGGTCGTACGAGCCCGTCACCAGAATGACCGACATTCTGCGTCACAGTAGTAGTCGATGTTAAATCAGGGTTCTCGAGAACGTTGCAACTTCGAGTTGCTCGACACTTCCAACACGGATTTTCGACGAATTATTTAATCGGGTTTTCTGAGCTCCGCTGTTTTCCCATGCCTCTGACAATTAGTAGTCCTTCATTTGCGAACCTCGCATTTTTTGGAAGGCTGCACACGTATGTACATGATCCTCACCCTCAAGATCCACCAACAGTTTGAGGTCCGTTCATTTCTCTAGCTCCGCTTAGATGAAATCTTGCTGGGGCCAGGCCGAGGATCAGGTCCGGCTGATGAAGGATGGCAACGTGTGCGTGACTGCCACGCGTCATTCTAAGGTCATTTGCTTCGTCGCGGGGTGGGCTCGTGAGTGCTTGGGGACCTCAAGCACTATTACGTCCCTTCTATGATGCCGTTCTGTCCTTGACGAGTTCATACATTTTCATAACTCACAGCTACAGTGTTGCATTTGATTTACCAGGATCTCAAACGCGTACTTAGTCGCACGACGAGCCGTTGTCCGTGAATTAATTGAGTTCGGCTATTGCAATTGCTCGCTGCTAGTAATGTGTCGTTACAGATAAGTTCTTCACAGACCCAATAAGCGACATTCTTAGAATTCCACACCAAACATCCGGGCCAGGATCCAGGTTGCAAGAACAAATTAGGCACGCCCATTCGGTAGGTCCTATCACCGACTGCTCCCCGCTCGGACTTGAAATGATCTCGATTTCGAAGGAGGATAGATCCCACTCCTCATTTATTCCAGAGCTCTATAAAGAGGGCGTAACTCACCGTCCAATGGCCCCCAACGACCTTCAGGACCTGCCGTTCACTGCCTACTATTTTGGCTATGAACGCGTTCCCTGTAAGTCGCCACTTCACTCCTCAGAACGTTGTTGACCCAGAGCTTAGAACGGCACACGAGTTTTCTTCTGGACCGCATGTGGCGAAATCAAGTATGGTACCGTACAATCCACAAGCCGCCTTGCCGATGTAAGTATTTTTCCCTAATATGCGCTGTACCTGTATCTAACAGTCGGTAGGGGACGCAGCTCGTTGTTATAGCAGTGGATGGTAGCAGTACTCATCTTACTGTGCCGTAAGCAGCTTGATAATGCCCTTCGAAGCTCGAACACAGGTGCTGACGCCAACTAATAGTGTTTCCAGCATCTCAAAAGTAAACTAAGCCGAGTTGTTACACGGGCGCATACTTCATCTGCATTGTAGATCTCATTTGATTCGCTAGAGCTATTGCATGGACTTCACATCCCCCACACTGTATTGTATCAATCTGTTTCCCATAGCTATTTATTCACCTGTAGCCGCGGACCATTCATAATATGCATCACGTCGTGTTTCGCCTTAGTTCACCAAGCTTGGACTCCGGAATACCGCATCGTGTCTCCAAACCGCATCGTGTCAGTTACCAGGGTTCCGGGAATCGGTACATAAATCCGGACTGCACGTTTTGCTGTTCTGTCCCGTAGACCCGCAATCGCTTGCCGATCCCTCACTGGTCGACAAGACAAAATTGGGGCGAGGAACCCAAGCGAGAATTTGACGTCGAGTTCTAGACCGTTGAGTATGCATGTGTGAGATCGGGGTTAATACTCCTGTTTTCTGCCGCATCACAGGCAACGCTTGCTGAAGGTGCTTGCCTGATCGCGGCGCCTGTGTGTATTCCCCTCGTTCTCAAGGGTTGGTGCCCCAGACGTCGGCAACTGCAACGTCATTAGCATTGGGGTTGATGCAACACCCTTCCACTGCATGACTCACTAACTTAGAAGCACCCCATTTGTGCGCTTACATGCGTCAGTGACAGTCTCTTCACATCATGTCCGCGCTCTTCTTCATGCGAGCAAACGATAAGTAGATAAAACGTCACCGAGCAAACAAAACTAAAAACAAGTCGTTGTTTCATGTGTAGCAAAAGTTGGTTTCACAGGCTGAAACCGAATCTGAGGTCGTTCCGTACGCGCCGATATTACTGTATTGCTGTAGTCAAGAGAGCTCGAGTGTCACAGTATGCATCTCCGAATTAATACGTTGGAACAAAAACTTCAGTCAGGGTTGAGATATGGTGCCACGGGCAAGTTCGGTCTTATCGGGCTACCATATTTCAATTACTCAGTAAACGAGTGGCTTGTATTCATGCATACCGACTTCCACCTTCCCTGCTTCATCTCCCCTGTAATCCTAGCCGGAATTAAGAAGAAGTAAACCATCGGGAATCACACACGTACCCTGACCATTATACTGATACGTTGCTGGCACTCGGCATCCTCCCTATCTGTTGAAGGCAGAATTGCGTGCCTCCAACGGTAGCGGATATCGTCTCTGTAAAAATACTCAGCACATGGATCCGACACGGATGCATTGTGTTACCTTTGTAGATAAACGCTACCAGACGGAAGCGGTACATCAAAGCTCTCTGACTCTGTAGAGCTTGGGGATTCCATCCTTAATATCCTAGTTGCTCCTAGGCTCACTCCTAAGATCCATTTACCACTCGCAGAAGTGTTATCAATGTGAGGAAAGATTTCCCCAGACGAAGCCAGGTGTAACAAGTGAGTCTGCGTATTTTTCGAAGGATAGATAGCTCGCAGGCGGGCCAACACGGGAGACAGGCCGTGAAGCTCGGATTCCGGCCAGGAAGCGAGGCGCATTTCACGGTAATTCCGAATGACATTGTCGTAATGGCCCTTGAGGAATGAACAGTCGAAAACAGAGGGGTGGCGGACTATGTGCTCACCTGGTGAAATGTGTAGTGGCGGTCTGGCAAGAATAAACCCCCCACGGGAGCACTGTCTGAGATTGGATTCCTAGCACGATAATCAATTTGAAGTCTGCGAACACGAATGCTTTCAGTGGCGTCGAGTCGAGTCAAGGCTGCAGTCAGCAGTAATCGTTGCTCGCGAATGTCAAAGAACTTTGAGAAAAAGGTAAAACCATCTGGTAGCAACTTGTTGGATGATCTGACGCTTGTCAATCCCCCAGTAGTCCTTGAGTCTGGGAGGACAGATGGGGTGAGGTGTTTTAAAAAATGCCTCATAGGATGTTACTAGTAAGCGCTCGGCGCGAGCGTTCCGTGTTTGCCAAACTGCCGACTCGGAACTGTAATGTTCTCATCACTTCAAACTTCAAGTCTTTACTCCTGCCACACACCGGAAGGGGCTACTGCACCAGAGATATTACTCCTCTAATACCTCTTCGGAAAGCCAATCAGCAGTCGTGGACATACCATCAACAATTCGCTCCATGGCCATTCGTGATGAAGCCATTGTTCCACCTTTCAGTCAGGATCACCGTAGTAGTTCCCTCTATGCTGCGTTAGCTCGGACGACCACGCGGGCTATTACTTTGTATTTCTCCCGTCCAGTGAGGTTGTTTAGGCCATCCAAAGGCAAGTCAGACACTGTGAAGCTTCCCTTTGCTGACCGCCACAAACCCAGTGAGCGGTTGGCACTCACTCCGGGGACATGCTAACAGACATGGCACTACTCCCAGTCCCCAATATATCGTCTCACTCATCAAGAGTCAAGGTGTGGTATTCACCCTCCTTTTGAGTGCGTCCGAATCTAGGCTTATATCTGATAATGTAGTTCATGGTGATACCTAAACATTTCGTACCGCCAGTGCTTGCCAATGCAGTGCTGGGTACGGTGCTTTGGACCACGTACACGGAATTCTCTGAATGTCTACAATCTCGCCTCGGAACTCATTCAATGTTCACGGTTGCACTGTCAGGCGCCGCTGCAGGTGGTATGCAAGCTTTAGTCGCTGCACCTGTTGAAAATGTGAGACTTGTCATCGAGTGCGGGACGGGGAAAGGATGGTCCCATGCGTGGAAAGAGGTCTTCCGGGGAACGCAGCAGATACACATCACAAGTAGATCTGCTCAAATCAGAGATATCAGACAAATCCGGCTCTGGATGAAAGACGTTGGTGAAATGGCTGGGCGTGGATGGGCTGGATGGGGATGGGGATGCGGGAAGGATGTCTGTGGTAGGTGAACTCAAACCACTGGTCGAAGCACCTTATCTGTTCATTTTTCAGGTTTTGCTGCTTTCTTCACAGTTTTCGAGATCACTCGCAAAGCAGCAAACAAGGTCAAACTTGCGACACACCATGTTCTTCAAAGATCGCAGTCAGGAAACCAGCACAGTTCTCACCTACCACGATTTACCTGTGCTTTCACATTAGTCTGCGGCGGTATGATGGCAGGTTTGACATATGAGGGCCTCTGTCGGCCATGGGATGTGGCGCGTCGAGCCACTACCCTCGAGTCAATCGTACCCGATCCGAGCAGTCGACGATCATCATTCTCTGTCTTGATGCAAAAACTTCGGAGAGATGGCATAACATCGTTCTTCCATGAACATTCATCAGGTTTTTCTAAACATCCCGAGTTACGATCCAACATTCACCGGCGGACCTCTTCCGCTCTTCGGACACTTGCTCGCGTTGGCCCTTGGGGCGTGGCTTTTCTAGTATGGGAGTCATTTGGTCCAGGGTTGAATTGAAAGGTAGATTTAGAAATACAATTCTCAATGTAGAATCGTGTTAATCGCCACACTCATATCAGTGGAGTTTCCAGCTAGTTCCGGTTAAGTGACCCTGTATTACATTTTTGCAGGGGAGCATCGGACCTGCAACGCGAGTGCTCCACGATCGCTCTGCAAGCAATCGAACCTGCTCCGACTCATCACACAGGGATTCCGTGCACATGCGTGGCGTTCTGCTGTGACGATAATACGCTAGCCGTTCATTACGTAACAAACTATGAGTCGTCTTCCACGTGGCTGTAGAGCTTGCAGACCCGAAAACCTTCCTCGATGATCACCCATCCATGCAGTTCCTGAGAAAGAACCATAGGTCCAGGACGAAAAATGAAAGAAGGGTCATTCTCTGATCTGCATTTACCTCATCAGCCGACAAGACAACACTCACTCAGTCACTCACTCAGTGGGCCTCAGGTGGATGTTGATTTCGTTATCGGAGCTTTACCCTCCCCTTCCCAATGCATAATCATTAAACTTGGATGTGCAGCGGTGATGCCTGCTCAGATCTGCATGGCGGAAACGATCGGTGCAGATTCGGTACACAGCATTTTTCTCTTTTCCTTCGTGACCTGCAGCAGGCCTAAGCACCAGGTTAGCCTATCCAGTGCACGGAACTTTGGGCGGAGTAATGCCGTGACGTTTCATGGTGTTGACACTCGCAGGTGAAATTAAACTTATCCTTGTCATGCAAGGGTGCGTGTTGGCTGATCCACTTGCCACGCTATTTTTTTACGGCGTTGACCAATTGACCCATGTTCTCATGACTCTACCGAGTAGCTTGCTTGATGGTGCTGAAACATTTCTGATCCACTTGCATTCACCCCTGAGATTCACTGTCACGCTCCGCATGCTCTTACATGTGAAACAAAAAAAAACACTTTTATAATGCTTCAAGGGGCGTGATACGCATCTAAGATTTCACAGCGCCAGGATCGACTCGTCGAACAACCACGTTTCACCAAAATTTGAGATTGGTCACGGTTGAGATCGGGTGAATGGAACTTTGAACAAAGTGATGCACATGACGCGTGGACGTGCGGCGTTCAACCCGATCAACCGTTCAACGGCACTGTTCGGCCGATTACACCTTTTACTAAAACTGATTACCAGGAAATGGACAGTGCATGGCATTAATGCCGCGGGATGTCGGATAGACTTAAAGCTTTGAAGCGCGAGGCAACTCGTCCGACCCAGCCATAATATAGTCATTCAAGAAGGACCCTTTCCAGGAATTTACTTACATGGGATCCGCGCATGTCTGTCTCAGTGGCAATAATGTACATAACCAACACACCGCTGACTTCAGTTACTTACCAGGCAGTTGATCTCTGCGTCTCAATTGCCTCTGCCAATCCAATTAAGTAGTCAGCTGAAACAAATTTCTTGGAGTCTTGGCTACAACTTGACAAGATCCGTAGCGCTGCATTGATTCCGCGACCGTGTACAATTCAACAGTACTTAGCGAACTTGCATTTTCACGAACATTCTAGCCATTACATAAGCCGGATTCAAGCGTAGGATATCTTGAAGACGTTCGCAATCACCAGAATATCCCGTTATCCTGTGATCACTTCGCCATGCTGTGTTGCACGCGAAAAGGGTGCGGTAAAGAGTTTCTATCAGCAGAGAACACGGAAACCAGTTGTTATTACCATCCTGGAGCGCCGGTGAGTTTCGGCTGCCAGTCTTGTAGATCGGTCGTTCTAAGCTGTTACATTATCAGGTCTTCCACGAGGGTCTGAAGTCGTGGTCATGCTGCTCAAGCATTAACAAGCCGGTTCTTGACTTCGATGAATTCATGGTTATACCTGTAAGCATGCTTTGTGGCCTAGCTTACCACGCTCACCCCTCATGATCACCGATCACACTGGCAAGGGGTGTGAGGTTGGCGCTCATACGGAGGTAATATCGCAAGTTATTCCTCAGGTTCCGAAGCCTGCGGCCACTGCCAGTGAGATCCTCACGATGACGGAATTGAAAGAAGGAAAAGAAGTCTATTCTACAACACGGACACCTCAACCACAGACATCTGCGCCCTTTGCCACCACTCTCCCTGTTGAATCCGTTCTCCCCTCTCAACCGGAAGAGGAGGATGACTTAAGTGTAGCAGTTGCACCTGGCACGGAATGCAGACGTAAAGGCTGTAGCGTAACTTTCGTGAGCGATGCAGAAAACCGCATCGGGAACGGCGAAGGCACCGTATGCACCTACCACCCAGCGCCAGTACGTTTCTGATTCCTCACAACCTTTACTAATAATTTCACGTCCATTGACCGGATTAATTCACTGTGCAGCCCATCTTCCACGAGGGAAGCAAGGTATGTAGCCCCGTAAATTACGTGGCTCGCGTACCGTTCCCCACATACTTCCGTCTGTATTTCTGACGATTCTCATGCGATGTTCAGGGTTATCTATGCTGTAAAAGGCGAGTCCTGGAATTTGAAGAATTCCTTAAGATCGAAGGATGCAAGAATGGCCGTCATATATTTGTTCCGATGCGCTCTGCATCGGAAAAGTTGGTGCGCAACACCATTTTTATTACGTCGCGATCACGGTCGCTGACTACTTTCGGACCTGTTTGCAATTATCAGGCTGAACAGTTCACTGAGTGCCGTGTAGATCATTATCAGACACCGAGCGAGGTGCACGTGTCCGTATTTGCCAAGCAGGCTGACAAGGACAGAAGCAAGGTAACAGTCGAAGAGACACAGGTTGGCGCTGCCATGCGGGCGGTTATTAACTCTGTTGCTGTGCTCACGTGGGTTAACGCAGGTCCATTTCGATCTGTATCTTCCTTCCCAGAAACGGTTTAAGCGGACAATCCAGCTCTTTGGCCCAGTCGAGCCGGAAGGATCTTCGTATAGGTTCTTTGGGACCAAGGTAGAGGTCGTCCTGAAGAAGTTGGATACCCGAAGCTGGACCATCCTTGAGAAGACAACGCATGATCTCGGAAGCATCAACTTGACATTTGGGGTCGGGGGTAGAACTGGTACGATTGGTGGCAAGGAAATTATACTTGACGAGCAGAATAGAAACCGAGCATCGTGAAGGGATCCTGAGATACTTTGCATGTACATTTAAATAAAGAGTATTATATGACCCATGAATTTCTAAGTGTATGTGGTGCCGCAGTCGCCGAACAATTACAGTTCGCCGGGCAGCTCTATTTTCTGGAACACCTGGATAACGTCACCCTCTTGGAGATTATCGAAGTCCTGTAGGTTAACGCCGCATTCTGTACCTTTCCTTACCTCGCTCACGTCTTTCTTCAGCTGCCTCAATGCATTTATGGAGCCTGGCAACAAGCTCCAACTCAATGCATCCATGGTGCAAGCATGTCAATGCTCACCTTCATATACAAAATTCTCTTCTCTTAGTACCCTGACAGAGCTCGATCGTTGCACAATGCCATGGGTGACCCTACAGCCGGCGATCTTTTTGTAACTTCCTTTGATTTGTATCTCGAATAGCTGGAGCACTGTTGCCTCGCCGATGACTTTGATATCGTAAGTACACGGTAGGAGAGATATGACGCGATCCCGGACGTCGTCAATGACGCGGTATATGATGTCGGATGTATGAATGGGGACATGGTTCTGGGAGGCGGAAGCTCGGACAGCCCGCGGCACGCCGACGGAAAATGCGACTATCGTTGCTGACGCGGAAATGAACAACTGTACACAAAAATCTGGACGTAGACGTACCGTCTGCAGCCTTCGCCATCATGACATCAGAGTCAGAAACATCCCCCACACCGGTGGAAACGACTCTGACACCTGCCAGGTGATTCCCGATATCCTTGAGTGCACCAACTAGAGCCTCGACACTCCCACTAACGTCCCCTTTAACAACGATCCGAAGATACTTCCTTTTGACCTCCTGAACAGAATTGTCTTCAACCAGCATGGTCGGTGCACGGTTACCCCTCTTTGCTTTGTATGCAAATTCTCTCTCTTTCTCCTCCCTCTCTTTGTCTGCTTGCCTCGCAGCGTTTATCGCCTCGACATCACCTAGAGCACTCTCTAGATCCCGCTTCCGCTCTCGATTCGCGCATGCTTTCTTGATGTCGGCTTCGCTACCCGCTAGGACCTCCTCACCAGCGGCGGGAAACGACTTCCATCCTGTCACAAGGACAGGAGTACCAGGTGCGGCGGAAGTGATGGATTGCAAGGAAGGAGAAAGAAGGCGGCGTGTAGAACACGAGGAGGTCCCCGCCAGAAGTGGTATTCCTGGAGAGAGAGTGCCGCGAGTCATAAGAACGGTTGCAACAGGGCTGCGCGTATGGATTGGCACTCGTGACAAAAATGGAGCCAGGAAGTGGACGTGCAGACTCACCCAAAGCCTTTGAGTATCCTGGACTCGAGGACGTACCCCACGGGTGTACAATCTTGTTCTGCACGGAGGTCCATCACATCAGCAACTAGAGCAATGGTTTCAACAAGCTCGGGCAGTCCAGATCCAGTGAGCCCAGAGACGGTAACGCAAGGGACATCCCCGCCAACCTCTTCAAGAATTACGCCAGCGGAAAGTAATGCGAGTTTAGTTTTCTCCTGTAGGCCACGTGTAGAGCAAAAGAACGTGAGTATGAAAAATGGGTAGACCGCGAAGAAGGAAAGAGTGTGACGCATGCAGAAGGGAGAGGCTTACGACATCAGATTCAGGTTTGTCAACCTTGTTGATGGCAACAACCATTCCAATGTTACCTCCTTCCTTCTCACGTTTGACAAGCTCGATGACCTCAAGCGTTTGGGGCATGACACCATCGTCGGCAGCAACGACCAGGACAACGATGTCAGTAACCGAGGTTCCACGGGCACGCATGGCAGAGAAGGCAGCATGCCCCGGGGTGTCCAGGAACGTGATTAAACGCTCATCTCCTGATGTCGATGAGGAGTCACCACTCATGCTCAACGGAACACAGAAAGCGCCAATATGTTGCGTGATCCCGCCTGCTTCTGAAGCAGCAACAGAAGAAGAACGAAGATTGTCGAGAAGAGTGGTTTTTCCGTGATCGACATGTCCCATTATGGCTACGATGGGGGGACGGGTTGGCAAAAGGTGGGGGTTTTCCGGGGAGGGTCTATTAAAGAATGCTGGAGTCAATGAGATACTCTAAGAGGATGGAATCTCGGAGTGTCAAAATCAGCAAGAACATACGGAGGGTATAAGTCGAAAGCGGCTTCATCGTTAATTATCGGGTTACGACCGAACTCTTGTACGAGCAAAGCAGCATAGTCAGGGGTCAAAACTATGGGAATGGTTCAGTCCCTCTCATCATGAGAGGAAAGATTGCTGACCATAATCATACGCAGACTCTTCGTACATTCCTGCTTGGTCCATTTTACGTTGAAGTGTACCTTTGAACAAAACAGAATCAGTCCACTGTGTGCTGGGGAAAAATATTAATCATACGCAAGCGAACATTCAATAGCTTGGCTAATTGCCCAACCGAAACAGTCGATGGGATATAAAGATCCACCTGCACCTGCTTAGGCTGGAATCTCCTACCGCTCCCTCCTTCCCTTTTCTTCCCATGCCAGCGGCCTACCTCCGCTGTGCTGCCTCTGTTTGCGCCTGTAACAAAGGCATGGCCAGAACGGAGGGTACCGCGTTCTTTGAATTTCAACTTAGACAGGCGGGATGGTGGGCTAGGCTCGGTGTCGGACTGAGGGACATGGAAACGAAAGGAACCGCGTTCGTTGGGCTGGGGCGGCGACGGACGAGACGTAAGATGATGTCTGGGTTGAGGTTGTGGAGTGGGGGTATTGGAACGGAACGAACCATGTTCGCTAGCCTTCACCTGACGCTGTCGTGAAGCAAGGTGTGGAGGAATGTGCCGGAAAGCCACGGGCTCAGGAGCTCTGTCTGCTTCTGACCGAAAAACCTGCCTCAAAACGGGCTAATATTACCCGGTGAGTTTTTCGCGTACTACTAGTTAATACCGACTGAACCCACCTGTATTTTAGGTGCTGTAGCGGCAGATCGCGCGTTCTTTGGAATACGAAGAACGGTACACCGCCGATGCATCGTCACCCCAGCGCCAGAGAGAAGCAGAGGCTAGCTGGCCAAGTTTTGGACGACTTGAAGTTGGCTTGAAGCCTCGTAGGACACCGAATGTAGTAGTAGTAAGAAGACTATAATACCATATCAAGACACGTGTTCTGGTCACGCTTAATACTTCAAGTTGACTACTACTCGACCACTTGACTACCCTTCAAAACTTGGCCTAGTCTGCAGGTGGAATGGCTGCATTTATGACGGGTTACCGTCTACTGCCAAGGCACTCGTCTTTCTACACACCTTTGGCACAACCGTGTCGGTTATATGCCCTTTCCCGTTTCCCGCATCGTACCACTGGCTTCGGGAGAGGTAACGTGTCGCGCCGGTCCCAGTTAGACCCTCCTTCAGCATCAGAAGGCCGTTTGTTTGCCCCGTCAGACTATGAAGAGAAAACCTCCGAAGACCACTCACAGCACTGGAGGCAAAGCGTACACCCCACCGTGGATCCCAAGGCGGGTTTGAAGCGTTTGCTGGAGAACAACGACGAGCTCGTAGTCACAAGGTAGCGAAAGTTGCCAAGTCTGGCTTCTTTCTCGCTCTCACTTCTAACCAGACAGCTTGAAATGCTCAATATCTTCGTGGGATTCGAGCAGTCTAACCGATATGTTATAGGTGTGTCCGGCCTTTCTACTGCAAATCTTTCTGTTATACTCTGAACTGCGCTGTGAAGCCAACCCGGCTGGAGAGTCACTCGGATATATTGCTGAAGAACCGCGGGGCTTCTTTTTGATGCTCGCAAGGCAGGTGTTCAGGACGCATAGGCCATTCCGAGCACTGGTCATGGACCTTGAGGGGTCACCCATCCTTTGGGTGCGTCCCCATAGCTCTGTACCACGACATTAGCGTAAAAATCCCCCACTCTTCCAGATCCGTCGCCCATTTTCTTGGATAAACTCTCGTATGTTCGTCCAGCGTCCTATAGATTACCTTGCTCGTACCCTGGAAGGACAGCTAGTTCTGGACAATTTCGCAGAGGTGCAACAGGAGTGGCATCTCTGGAAGAGGAGGTACAATTTATTCCTGCGGTACGTGTGTTCCTAGTCGCCCCTCGGCATTGCTCTCCGAACAATCCACTGACTGAGCAGTTGTGTCGTATTGATTCCTTGACCGAACAACTCCGCCGGCCATTGTGTCGAATCGTACCGTTTCTCCCCTCCCATGCATAATTGGCAATATGGTTCCCCCTCACCTGACTTCCTGCTGTGCGATCCTTTCCTTGTTAAAACCACCTCGCGGCTTCGCTTCTTCCCTCTTTTCGGTGTCTTTCAATCTTGCGTGACTCCCTACTATCACCACGATTCCTACGCTCATCATGGATGCTGTTCAACACGAACGTGGCATATTTCCAATCGTATGCATGAAAAATCCTTCTTTCCCCATTCATTCATATTCTTATTGACTTACGTGTCGCCAACCCTATGCTCCGCCTTATCCTTCCTCGGATTCTGATTCAGGTGTTAATTGGCATTTGGCCCCATGAACGACACTTTTAATCTGGATGTGTTGTCTCCCCCCAACACGTGTTGTATTGACATCAACGCCGCCGCGGCCTGTCTTCGATGATGATCGTGACATCCTCACTGCCCATTTCATTTTGTCCATCCGACGCGATGATCCGATTTCTTTACTTGTTTGACGTCCTTTGCCTTCTTCATCCTGAATCAAATGTTCCGTGGTTTCGATATCTGGAATCCTCGCTGCTCGCTCTTTATATCCGCACACATCGACCGTATTCCGCCGACATGTAACTACGGTACGTCTTCTCTTTGGATCTTCTACCTATCTCACATTTCTAGACTGTCTGATCATTTGCTCCGTAATGTTGGTGGCGTGACCTCGATCCTGTTGGTTGCGTGGCTGGTGGTTTCGGACGCCCTCTAACCCTCTGTCATCTTTGGCCGTTGCATGGGTCGATGTCCTGGGGTTGTGTGCTTTCGACTTTTACCGGATACGGACGAATCGTGGTCGATATCCATGATACACCTTGTCATCTCGTTCACCAAATCTAGGTCTACTCCTCATCGAGTACTCACTACCCTGGACTCGGACCCTCAACCCGAGGTCACTACACCCGAAGTCCACTTCAACCAGTTTGCGCGTGTAGACGAGGGTTTATGGGCGTGGCATTTTGTCTTACGAGATGCGCAAGGGGAAGGCATCGCTAGTGTCAACAGGGCATTTAGGGGATTTGGAAGAGAGGTAAGGCGGCGGCTGAGATTACTCACTAGATTGGTGCGAATGAGCGCTTGAATTCCAGATCTTCACGGACACGGGGCAGTACACCGTGTCTTTCCGTGCACCGGATGAACAAGTTTACAGTTCGAGCCAGAATCATGAGTGGATAGTACACAAGCCAGGCGCGGTAGGGAACTTGACCGTTGATGAACGGGCGGTAAGTTCAATCTGTTCAGAGATCACGACTCTGGCGTTAAATTATAGTGAGGGTAGCTTGTCTTGGCTATGGCCAGTAAGACCACCCAACATGCCTCAAGGAATTTGTACGAGTGCTGACTGTGTCCCAGTTAACATCGACTACGATTATTTCTCCAGGCATTCCGAAGGAGGGTGCGTAGTCTTTATCGGTTTTATCATCTTCCACACTACATTCGGAACAGGGGATTTGGTTTCGGGTGGAGCTCTGGGGAATAAGTCGGGCATGCATACTTTTGAATGATTCGTGGTATTACAACATGGATTGCACATTAGTATCCCTCGCCCACCTCACACAGGGCTTCTAGAAACACCTTAAAATCATCCTGATCGATCTCAAGGATGCTTGTATTGAACGAGTTGTGAGAGGACCGGGCGTTGCATCGTTCTCTGGCGTTGATAAATGCGAGACCAAACTCACTGATCGAAGGGCTTCAGTCCTTAAATCCGTAGAAGAACATTTTAAAAACCTACTTCTTTGTTACATCTCCCAATTCCAGAGAACCCATGACCCCTACGACAATGTATGTCTCTGTCCTTTCGTTCAGGCACCCCAGGACGAATGGTAAGCTCTTCTTTCCTCGGGCAAGCTTCGTGCCTGGTAACTTGTCTCTCAAGGCATCGATCAGCCAGAGCGCCAGACGCGAAAGTACGCCGGGATGGGCAAACAGTGCAAGATCGGGTCCCTGAGAGAGAACGACAACACGGTGGGAGCGCATTGTACGGATGTCTTGCTTGTCGATTATCGAAGTGCCTTGTCGTATGATGGCTCGATGGAGTGACATGGACAGTGCGAGTGCATCTCGAAGAGGGACAATGCTGCAGTATTCAGTTACTTAGCTGCAACCAATGTAAAGAACGACTCACTCAGTGAGAGCGTCGTAGGCTGCCCAGAAGTTCCTTATCCACCAGGATACTTCTGTGGGTTCTTCTGCGTCGTCTGTATCCTCCCCTTCTCCATTTGTGTTGACCCCATCACCGCGTTGTCTGCTTTCATGCGCTTCACCAATGGTGTGTCTACTGCCCTCCCATACACGTCCACTGCCAAACCATTCCCCACCGTGCCGGGCACCTTCGACCTCGACCTCCATCCTGACACCACCGGCTACATCTAAGAGTGCGCTGACGGCTTCAACAGCATCAGCAGCGCTGAGGGGAGGGGCACGATACCCAAAGCATCGAACAAAGGACGGGTATGTGAGTTCCACAAGACCGTACTCAGGTGCGATAGCATCAAGCTTGGATCTTAGTTGTTGCTTGAGATCGAGGTCCATATGGGCGTACAGCTGCTGAGTCTGCGGTATTGAAAACCTGCCTCAGATGAGGTTAGTTGTTCAGGATCAGTGAAACGCTTGTCTGAACATCACATTTACCCCATTTTAGCGAGTAGGCCCGTGAGCCTCTTCCGACCTCGTTCCTTCCAAATACCAAGTTTTCCAGCCACATAACTGGAGTGAAACATGGCATCGTAGAGCGTCCAGTGACGAAGGAGGGTGAATCTCAGTTCCTCGGTAGATCGTATCGACAAATCGTCTGGCCCAAGTGCAGTGATTGTATCAGTATTAGTGGTGGCCCCCGCTGGGAGCGGATTGAGGCGTGATACTTCGTCGTAATAGATAGCGTGATATTTTTCGTAAAACTCGCGTGATATGCGAGAAGACGTGTACTGGTATGTGAGCCCCAGAATTGCAAGCCTATGGGGATGACGAGAAAGAGATAGACCAATGAATGTGTACCACATACCACAGGAGGTCGCAGTCTGCACGCTCAAGGACAGTAGCAAGGATATAGATGGTGGCAGAGGCACTCTGACTGTACCATGAACCGCTTGCGTAGTGCTTTTCGACTATTGCTTGATACGTCGCACGCTGTTCTCGCGACATTCGACTGGGCTCCTAGAGAGGGTGTCAGTGGGAGCGTACGATACGGAGAAGCATTGCGACATTGTCTAGCTTCGGTCTTTTTCCTCCGTATTGATCGAGAGCTTGGAATTTGCGCTTGCGTGATGGACTGCCTGCAGTCGAGTCCTCGTCTAGCACTGCATCGTCTTGTGTTTCATGCTCTGAATCAGAGTCTGAACGATCGTCATCCGAGTCTGGTTCTGGCTCGTACTGGGAGTCTGTCAGCCTGTGAGCGGTTTCTGCAATGTACGGGTACGGACTTCTAGTGCTTCCCAAGCCTTTCTTTGTGCATCCATGGAGTCAATCTCACCATCGTCCCAGAGGACAATGCGATCACCGATGTCACCACCACCGAACAGACTTGCCAGATTCTGAGGGCGAGTGGAGTCGATCACGTGTATTGTCAAATGTGGACTGAATTCCCCAAACCACGCCGGAGAAGGTAGGTCGAGGATGGCGCCCATGTTGAGGAGAATGAGGGTATGCAGCTTCTCGGAGTGTGAAAAGGAAGACGAGGAAGGTTGCGGGGAGTGATTGCATACCTCGTTGTAAGTCGCAAGTTCGTCTTTCATGGCTTCCAACTCTGCGACGCCTGAGACGGGGATGGTCCTGTGCATGACATCGTCCTGCTTGAGGAGTTCTGCGAGCATCTTTGCGGCGCACAACGCGTCGACATCTGGAGCGACGAGAAGGATGACGGAGGACGCGGAGGTGAGGGGAGAGCGGCGGTGTGCGGCAAGGATGGTGCTGTAGGCTTCGCCGTAGGATGGGCGTGACGCGGACGCGAGCTGGGGCGGTGGTAGGAAGACCATGACGCGACGCGACAGCACGTGAGCGGTGCGGACATGGCGCTGCTTGTTTGCGGTTGTTTTTGCCCCTGAGTTGGTCGGTTCCCGGGCACCGCGTGGAGGACATACGGCGTGCATGCGTCGTTGCACTACTTAAGCTCCGTCCTGCCTCCCTCCAGGACTTATCTTTCACTGTCATCATGGCGGACCGCCAGCCAAGGTCCCCCAATACCAGCGATCGCGGTGAGCCAAACATTCCCTTCCTTCGCAGCCAGCTCACGCCCCACCCAGAGGCCGCTCCTCTCTTGCACAACGCCGGTCGCGGCAGAGACCAGAGCCCTCCAGATCCGCCCTCCCCTCCCCGCTCCCTCGCCGGCCGCCTCACGGATGTCGTGCACGAACCGCTTACCGGCCTCACAAAGGTCCTCCTTGTCGAAGTCCTCGTCCTCCTACTCATAAGCTCGGTTTTCATCGGTCTGTTCGCTGGTGCACAACACAAACTCAACCTCAGGGGCGGAGGCGGGGGTGGTGATCAAGGTAATGGTACGCATACCAAGACAAAAACTAAGACAGTCACACATACTACCACCGCCGCCACCACCTTCATTTCCGCGACCACCACCACCGCGGTCTCCACTGCCTTTTCTACCGTCTTTGATACTACAACCGCTGTAGAAACCTCCACTAAGACAGCTACTACTACCGCAGTCTACACCTCTGTCTCCACTTACACAACCACTGATCACGTCACCCGCACCGTCATCGTTGGGCCCGAACCGACTGGCCCTCCAGAAACACCCAACCCAAAGCCTGGACCATCAAAGGTCCGAGTCACTGTCCTTCGTTGTATTCCCATTTTTGACTCGCACGAAAACAACAGGAAGTGTGTTTCACCAAGGAATGCATCATTCTCTCTGCATCAATCCTGGCTTCGCTAGACACCTCCCATGACCCGTGTGAGAACTTCTATGATTTTGCTAGTGAGTCGACCACATGTCCCTAGCACCCTTCAGCGCTAAATCAACGGTCAGATGGCGGTTGGATAGCATCACATCCGGTTCCCGGCGACAAGGGTGCCATCAACACCTTCTCCATTCTCGCCGAGCAGAATTGGCAAGTTATTCAGAATGTCCTCGAGTCCGACACAGCCATCTACGATAATTCATGGGACGACCAACTGCTGCACAAACTTCGCACCTTCTATGCTTCTTGCATGGACGAGGTCAAGCTAGACTATCTCGGAGAAGTACCCCTGCAACATTTTGTGAATACCATTAGGAAGATATATCGCGGAAAGCGTGTCGATGTCGATGCTCTCAATCCAAGGCAAGGGCTGTCTAACGCCCTTGGTTACATGCATTCCAGAGGCAAGCGTTATTTCAGATGACTTTAATACTCAATGTATATCTGTCCCACAGGTGTCGACGCCCTATTCGAATTTTACGTTGACGGCGATGCTGGTGTTGATCCCAACGCCATGACGCTCTGGTTTACTCAGCCTACCCTGGGACTGCCGTCAAAGGTACGCTGCACAGGAATCTCCTTCGTTCTCCTGTTCGCTCATCGTTCACCAGGAATATTACAAGGAACAAGACGTGCTCAGCGTTTATCAGGATGTCATTGAGCGTCTTTTGGTTACCTTTCGCGACGATGACGATGATGTCATGGGCATAACAAACATTCCAAGTGAACCTTTGCGTACCATTCTCCGAACAGGACAGCTGGAAGATGAAGAACGTGTTTGGCCTCCTTGGCCATGGCCACCTTGGGACGGTGAAGATGATGACGAGGATGACGATACCCGTAAGCCGGCCAACGATCCGTTCCTCAGGGCACACGAGTTGGCGCGAGAAGTTGTCAAGTTCGAATCCGAAATTGCGGCCGCTACATTAGACCAGGACAAGCTGGAGCAAGACCCCTTCGGCACATACAACCCCATTGGCATCAATACACTCAAATCTGCGCTTCCTCAGATCAATTTCCCCGACTATTTTGCTACGTTTACACCCCGCTTCTTCCCTAGCCGTGTCATCATCACTTACAAGCCGTATCCAAGCTCTTTGTCGCGAATCCTGGAACGTACATCTTCTGACGTCATTGAAGCATATCTTGTTGTCCGTGCTGCCCTGGAATATGCTCCTAACTTGGGGACGACGACGGAAGCATGGAAGGCGGTACGACAGTTGCAGGAAGTTCTGAACGGACTCCGACCAGGAGCTATTGGAGAGCGATCCGAGTTCTGCATGCAGAAGGTAGAAGGTGTTATGGGCTTTGCTACAGGGAGGTACTTTGTCAACGCAACGTTCCCCAGCGAGTCGAAGGAAGGAGCTACTCAAATCATATCGGGTAAGCAGCAAGTTCTACCTCGTGGACGTGTCGCTCTTACCATTTTTGTAGACATTGTCAAAGCATTCGAGAAGTCTTTGAAACGAATCGAGTGGATGGACGAGAGAACAGCTCAAAAAGCCCGCGGGAAGGCAGAGGCGATTCGAAAGAAGGTTGGCTTCCCACTGTCCCCCGATACCCGTGACGCTCGCTCTCTAGTGAGCTATTATACCCTCGTCAAGGTCCATGTGGACACCTTCTTCGAGAACATGCTGAGTGGCGTGTTAGTCCCTTCGTGTATACGACAAGCAGGAATTTCATCTGACATCGTATCCCAGAGCCTCTGACGTCTATAAGATGTGGCAAAAACTAGGAAAGTCGAGGAATCTTGACGAATGGGAGATGACGCCAGCAACCGTGAATGCATACTACAACCCTACGGGCAATGAGGTGCGTAAATCCTGATCACCCGTGTACATTCCGGGACTGGAATTTGCTGTCAAAGATTGTGTTCCCTGCTGGTGTTCTGCAACCACCCTTCTTTTCCCCCGAATGGTCAGTGGTGGTTGTTCTGGCGATGATATTCCCTCACAATCACTCAGGCCAGGATACCTATCATACGGTTCATTTGGCATGGTTGCCGCCCACGAACTCACGGTTGGTGCCCCTGCGTACTCATTTCACACGACAACTCATCAATGAGCAGCACGCCTTTGACTCTGCCGGTCGACTTTACAATCAACAAGGGAAATTGGAAGAGTGGTGGACTCGCCAAACAAGCGATGCTTATCAAATTCGTCAAGACTGCATTGTCGAACAATATTCAGGTACATACTTTTTATCTTCGTGCTTTGCAAATTTCTGACGAAAGTCAGTGTACACCGTCGATGATGGTAGAGGTGGTGTCATATATGTCAACGTGAGTCTCGACTCCCTGTAGATGTTTGATCCTACATGGTCAGATTTGATAGGGCAATCTGTGAGTTAACTGTTCAGGAGATGTCTTGGGAATTGCTGATTCTGGCCATGCAGTACGTCTGGGGAAAACATCGGCGACACTGGCCTCATTCAAGCCTACCGTGCATGGAGAGCCCAGTACGAAGATTCGTATGATGCTGGGCACGAATACCTGCTTCCCGGATTAGACTATACGAGGTAAGGCATCTTTATCCCTTCAAACATGTCGCGCTTCAACCATATGCAGGGAGCAATTGTTCTTCATTTCCTTTGCACGCACGTGGGCCATGAACAATCGACCGGCGGACGCCGTGAGTATTGCTACCGGATCCTGCTGAATCCTAGACCGCTCAGTCGACCCCCTGTTAGGTACAACGAGTTCGGACAGACCCTCACGCACCGAATCGTTACCGTACGGACGGTACGGTCGCTAACATTCCTGAATTCGCTGAAGCATTTAAATGTTCGAAATGGGCGAAGGTCAGGGAATCATCTGTTCCTGAACTATGTCTGCTTACCTTCCAAGCAGCTGAACCCTCCGCCGGAAAAGAGGTGCATCTTCTGGTCCTGAACACGCGTTACTATGAGTATATTTGATGTAGTGCTCGGAACTTTTACTGTTCATATGTATTTCATTCCTCGTCCAGTCTGCATTCCACTGGTTATGATCTATACAATGCCTTTCCATAATTTCGAACGTGAGACTGGCAAAATTCAAACGAATATAGTAGGGGCGAGGTAACATTCGGCTTAAAGTACACCCTTCGTGCTCGGTATCTCGTTCCCGCCTGTCTGTTCGATGGCTTGTTTGATTGCTAGCGCCAATGCTTTGAATGCGGATTCAGACCTAGGATAAGTTGTAGGAAGTTCTATAACTTGCAGGTGGGAACATACCGATGATGGTCGTTTTCTCCCCGGAGGACATCGACGTGAAGAGTTACGCCGGCTGCCATTGCAAAAGAATGGAAGACATGAGGGATCATCTCCGTCGAGAGGTCTCCGATCTTCTCGCGTTTCAATCCGAGCTCGGTGACACAAAGCGGACGAGAACAAATGTCGATCACTGCTCGGGAGAGCGCCTATGATAACGAACGTTCAGCTACAAGAGAGCGCATCCAAAGAGCGATCACACACTTCGTCGAGGGGTGCAAAGCCTGTACCATACCGCCTGATGCCCTTGATCTCTCCAAGGGCTTGTTTAAATGCAGTACCTAACGCAATCGCACTATCTTGTGCATCGACCCTAGGATCTGCGCGTCTCAGAGAAGGCAATGGGACGCTTATCTGCAGTGTGATGGTCATCGATCCACAGATCTCCTTGGCACTTCATCGTCAACGACATTCCGCTATGCTTTGCCAGTGCATGGTACATCTAGAGAACCAGATTAGTCTGTCAACGCGGCCAGAAAATGGAGGAACCGCTACATGGTCTAGAAACCCGATGCCGGTCGAAACGCCAATGCTCTGCGTCTGACCCGAACCGGGGTTGCAGTCAAGACTGACAAACACTTCGATCTGTGTTTCTTTTGTTTTTCTAGAAATTGTAGCTGTCCTTGCTGCCATATTGGAAGTATCGACAAGCTGAAACGTTTAATCAGGATAGCTGCGTCGCTAGGTGTGTTAGTCGCTCAGTGGCACAAATCGCTGAGGTAAGTCAAGTCACTCCGGTGCTTACCGCTTCCTTGGAATGCTAATAATATTATACTACTAGTGTGATACTTACTCCAAGCACTACTCGTTCGGACACTCGTTGCGATGTCTCTACGCCGTGGTTCAACTTTCTCACTTATGAGTACTTCACTGCGCCTGCGGGTTCTCAGCGCCAACTTTCAACAAGGAATTCGTGGTCGGAGACATTTTTTGAATTTCGCTCGCAAATTCAAACCCGCAACGCCTGGAAGAACCACTGTTCTTGGCGAGGATGATCTACTCCACCGGTTCTCGGAATCCCCATTTCCTGCAGTCAAGGCTCGTGGAGAAGCTGTTTGTTCTCTCGCTCCCTGTCCAGTTTGTTCGTCCAATCACGATGACTCTGCAACGAAACCGCTGGGGGTCAAATTCGAGTGTCCCGACTGTGGCTGGCCGACTCATTGTAGCAGAGAGCATTGGGAAATGGATGAAGATCATGCAAAGTTCTGTCCGCGTCTTCGGGAGGTCAACGAGGATGAACACGATCTTCGAAGTGGTCGGAGGATACATGAGTTTGAACTACCAGGTGTGTATGGTGCACAGTTGTTGGATACGGAAACTTGACTCATCTCCAATAAGGACCTCAAGCGTACGAGGAAGCCATCTCGTTTGCCAACTGGGATCTGTTTTGGTACACGCGTGGTTTCCCTTCAATGGATACGGAACGATCGAGGAGGCATGCGAGCAAGTTGCTCACCTATCCGCTCACTATAGGTTCTGTTCTCCATGAAAACAGTGGATTAACCCTGAACAATCACCGTATAACACCTGAAGGTAGTCGATCTTTGGCCGGTAAGTCAATCAAAAGTCGATCAGCGAGCACTTGAACAGCTCCATTCCCGCCAGCGCTACGCACGACGCTGCATGTTGCTCCCGGTGCTCCTGACACTGAAGAAGCCGGCGTTGCCAAGCCCCAAATCAGGATATTTATCCTGGGTGCACGTGCGGAGTCATCACTTCCCCCCCGTGTCTGGGAGCAGCTCTGCATGCTGTTCCCATCCTGTCATTTTCATCTGTACTTCATTGGGCCACAGGTATCTCTACCGAGACTACGAAACGACCTGGGATCCCAAGTGCAGACATCTACCCAATCCCCCGAGGACGACTCAGCTGTGGCAAAGCCTACCTCTGAGCAAGAGAAACCACCGTCGTATGTCCCCAATGTTTACGAGCCCCCCACTCCGAAACCAATTGTTCGTTTGAAACGGACTCGTTCTTCGCTCAAGCTTTACGGTGTCCCATCGTACACAGTCCCTTACTCTCCGCAACTGACGATCACCGGCATGCAAGCCAATTATATGGAAGTCCATGCGCAGTTCCAGGACACTTTTGACCCATATACCGATCTCTTTTTCCTATTCTCTCCCGGGTTTGGCTTTCCGTCGCCATCATCGTTCTCAGAGCATGATCGGAAACGCTGTTTACAAATAGCCTCTCCTACCGAGTGGGGTCCAGTCGTCCCGGCCCTTCTTGCCACTAGATGCGCGGTTTTTGTCACAGGATTCTCGCCAGCAGATATTGAGAGAGATATCCGATCCCTTGATCACGTCCCTGATGTTGCCGACGAGTTTGAATGGATTGTTACGCCTGGTGAAAATCCGTTCGGAAGTGAGAAATGGGAGGTTGCTGACTTTGATCCGCGAGTCATGGTAAAGACCAACTGGGGTTTATGGGGCATAAGGGGGAAAGGCAGAGAAGTACGAGCAAATTACCACAGTAGAGGATAATTGGTAGAACTGTCTGCTTGTTTCCATTATCAGTGTTCATAGTATCACCCTCTGGGCACCCCCAGGCTGGCCCCAAAGTTGGAGTGTGTTAGTCTGGTAAAAGCACCTAGGGTGTCTGATAGAAGAGCCTAATTCAAGTTAGGTCTATTGATCAATATTGTTGCTAGCCTATCAGGGGAACTGTGAAGAGCTCAGGTTGAGCTGATCCTGGGCTGACCAGTCATTCAGTAAAGTTGTTCATTGGGCTACTTCTGAAAAGTCAAGGTGTGAGAACAAGGATCTGTTGAACAAACTTGTATAGATATGGTAGAAGTTCATTTATAGTAGTTAGTCACTGCCAATCAGCAAATCCTGGGATTTGCTTCTCCCTTTGTTCATAGTGCTTCTCCCTTACTTTATAGTGCCATAGTGCTGGACAGTACTGGACAGCCAACCCAGATTTTGCTGATAATGGTTCACATGCACTTCCTGTAGTGTATATAAGTTCACACTCAGCTTGTCTGAGTTCTAATCACTCTTGATCCCATACTGCTACCTTCCTCAGTTAGCACCTATTGGAAGCATGCATTGACACAGCCATGTGGCTTACCTGCTGGTGGTGCTAACTGAGGGAAGGTAGTGGTATGGGATCAAGAGTGATTTTTTTTTACTCAGATGTGCTGAGTCTGAACTTATATATGCTACATGAAGTGTGTGTGAACTAACTACTATAAGTGAACTACTACCATATCTACACAAGTTCGTTCAACACTCCCCCTTGCTTAGCGAGTACTCTTTGCACAAGCAGAAGGTGGTAGTTTATATCGCAAGTCAGTTCCAGCTAACTGTGCAGTTGAAGACCAGACCGATTTGAGATCTACACTGCTCAAATTTGACATATCTGAGGTTCTTGGTGAACATATCGGCAGGATTGTCAGTCCCTTCGATATAGAAGATCTGTATGTGCTGGTTGGTAACAGCATCGCGTACAAAATGGTAGCAAATTGGGATATGTTTGGTGCGACATTCTGTAATGGGGTTGTTAGCCATGAAAATGGAACCCTGGTTGTCACCACAACTGGGAATGGGTTTTAGGTTGAAACCAAGTTCCCCAAACATTTGTTTAATTCATATGACCTGGTGAGAACAGTCGCTCAAGGCCATGTATTTGTTGAGAATTCTGGTATTTCATATTTTAATTTTCAATTTCTGATACCAGATTCTAGAACAGTCTATGATCTTATCTTTATACTATCCATATTACTCACCATTATTAGATAAGCTACTCTTATCTTTGGTCTAGACTATGACATCATTGTGTCATAAGATATGATACATGTTTCATCCCTGATACAGTGAGGTGCAAAACCGTTGCAATGTCTAACCCCAAACCGGGGCG
>JBBPNN010000145.1:0-44881 GCA_038090935.1 Hortiboletus campestris
CCAAGTGTCTAAGAGTATGTACATATAGTTAGAATACTAGTTGTTGTATTTGTGGACATGCTATTATCTTTTTATTTTTGTCTATAAGGGACGTGCCTATTTTGAGTGACGGACACTGTACCAATAGATACAAATCGTCGACTGGATTGCAGTGGCAAAACTTGAAACATGTCAATTCGTACGTCCGAAATACTGCGCAAACCTACAAAATATCGAGCGTGCGCACATTATCCAGAATCTCAGTCAGGGGGATGTTCTCCTGAAATCGGACCGTGATCAAGCTATCAGCCGCGACCCGCCTGTAATCCATCGCACGTAGGTTCGTCGCTGCCAGCCTGACCAACAGTGCACCAAATGGCTGTCTAAGACGGGCAACGAGTCGTCGTGCTCGCGTCTCTCTGTCCATCGGTACCGTGCGCACGGGAGTAGGGAATGAGGGCAACTCGGGTACAGCAAGTGGCGAGGAATTGTCATCGATTTCCTCCCAGATCTCTTCATCGTCTGTGTTCGGCGAAGGTGGTAGTGCAACGTCATCCTCTATGAACGCGTTACTGTGCATATCTTCGCGCCCCAGGAGAGTATCCAGCCAGGGGTGAACGAGGTACAGAGAATTCATGCGAGAGAGGTCATGTCTTGTTCTGATTTCTACCGTCCCAAAGGGGATAGTATCCGCGCGATAAACATGACCTGAACGTGTTCGAAAAGGTGAGAGAGGTGGGAGTTCGAAAGCGATACATGGAAGTTTCATCCGACTCGCGGCGAACCAAGGTGCAGGAAGCTCGTTGAGACGGTTGTATAAGCTCAGGGCGACGTCGAGCTCAAATGAAGAAGTGTGCGATGCGGTGACGATTCTGTCTACTTCCGCGTCCTGAATAGGTGGTGGGAGGTGGGACGTTGCAGATACGTTGAATACGTTGATATGGGCGGGCAGGCAACTGTTGAAACTGCCAGACTCCCCAGTCCATGCAATGATACTCACGTCTCCAGATCCAGCAAGAACATGCGCCAATAGACGTCCTAACGCACCCTCCCCTTCACCATATATTGCCGGTATTCCAGTGACCGAGAAAATCCCGAGCAAGGAATATGCAGCATCTTCTACCAGTGTCGTGTGCCGGGTTGATGCGAGACGTAACTTGTCCCGAATGCTGGTCAAGCCGGGACGAAGTGCCATCAATTGTTGTGCAGAAACCCCAGTCGCTTGCTCCATCTCTGAGATCACTTCTGGTGACTCCTTGTGGTTCGGCAACTCCAGATCGAGATACAGCGTCCAATCCTCTGTATAGAAGTGGATGACCTTGGCAGCAACGTATTCCTGAAGGGTCCAGGCACGAGTGTTCCAAATGCTCCTCGCAAGAGCGCCGCGTTGGGATGGACGAACGCCACGAAGGAAAACGATCATCATGGCAGAACCCTGGTACCACTTGAACATGGCGACAAGGGCTTCTTGGAGCACAAAGTGATCGGATTTATCAATGCAACATGTATCGCTCCATGCCCAATTGAATCCAGCATCCCGAACGATCTTGCAGAATGTTTGCAGTTTGTCATGAGTCGGAGACTCTTCCAACTCGTACACTGCTATGTGTATCACCTGCTGGAACAGTGGCTCGGTTTCTTCCCACTTGTGCGATAGCATCACGTATCGGAAGTACTGTCGCACTTCATGCTTGATCCGGACGTAGTCAGTGCGTGTCGTCATTGACGATACAAGTTCTTTGAATATTGGCAGAGACTCGAATGCAGATGCTTGCTCAGATTTGTTGTGCAGATGGCCGGTGGTCGTGTCGATGAGCACACGTGGTGAATGACGAATAGTCCGTTGGACAATTCTACGAATTGTCGCCCGTGTGCTCGATGGGGCGATGTATTGGTCACCATGCCCTGTCGAATCATGTCAACAAATCCCTTTATCATCGTAACGAGGGTACAACTCACGTTGAACCCCTGGGTCCGGCGACTGCGATATCTTCGAGAGCATCGTTTCAAACGCATTAACCGCATCGTCGTAGTGTCCTGCCTTGTGTAAAGCTGCATGCTTGATTTCGTAGCTCCATGGTGACGATGGATCGAGCGTGATCGCCTGAACATGATGCATCAACAAGATTGACCATGAGAGCAAAATGATGTACCTGGTTTGCATCTTCTAGAGCCTGTTTCAATGAACCGGTTGCCACGAGTGCCTTGCCTCGCTTGATAAGAATGCCTTGTGGGGAGGGCGGGTTGAGTGACAAAGCGGATGTATAGTGGAAGATGGCCTCGTCATGTCGCTGGGAATCCACTACTGTATCTCCGAGATGCTCCAGTTTCTTGGAGGAACGCTGTCGGAAATCTGACAAAAATCGTTACGTAAGCGACGACACCACGAGATCCATGACCACTCACCCAGAGCCCATTCGAAAAGCTCACCATGCAGGTTTGCCTCGCCTCCCAATTCACTCATCATTTGGTGGAAACACTCGACCGCATCCTTGGTGCGACTAGCTGCATACAGGGCTTCACACAGGCGCTGTTGAATCGTAGTGCCGAGACTATCGAACTTCCATCCGGACACCTGTTACAGACAGTGGTTTCGATAGGTTGCGATATATCCGCTAGGAAACTTACCAATGAAATCAAAAAGAGCGGTTGGCTCGTGTGGTGTCGCATTTGTGCTCGAGCACGCTCGAACGACTCTATTGCACCCTCGTAGTCGCAGCACTCCATGAGCGAGTTTCCAACGAGAAAGTACATATATGCCTGCTGGAAATGTCAGTGGCAACGTTTCCGTGTAATAGCAGGTTATGGGCATGCCTGGACGACATAGCATATTGAGTTGAACTCGACCGCAGCGATGAGGTCGTCGACGCGCGATATCGCATCGCGATGCTCTCCGGCCATAAAAACAATGATTGCCTATGGGATATGAGCAGGTGGGGTATGCCATGATTGAAAAATACAGAGCTTGATCAGAACGAGAAAGGTAACATGAGATGAATGAAAGCGCGCGAACGCGATGTCACAGGCCCGATAGCCCTTGTGCCTTTCTCCCTTGCCGACGAGGGCTATACTCTTTGCAATGTAACCAATGACAGACGGCTGAAGATTAATGGCCTTTGTGCACATAAGCGTCAGTGCCTGTGTATGTGAAAGCAGGGCAACACATACCATTTCAGCATCCGCGAGCGCTGTATCCCATTCTTGCAGACGAGCCCGCACGAGAGCTCGGCTAGCGAGTACTACATGGGGACTTGTATTAGAGGTAGCGATTGCCGTGGTCAGTAACGCCTCCGCATTTGTGAGCTGGTCCTGCTTCCATAAATCGAGGGCAGCATGGTCGATTTGAAAGTCTGGTTCCTGGAAAGTGGGGTGTTGGCGGGACAAGGGGATTGAATCCTATGGGGATAGATAGCCGGAGAAAGCAGTTCAGATACGACATAATCCAACGCGACACACTACTTACAATGATGGGGGGTAGGCTTTGGGGTTTATCAGGTACTTCCTGGAGTACGTACGCAATGGAGTCAATGGGACGCATACGGTGACAAGGTGGCCGAGTCCTACTGGAGGGGAGTCAGATGAACTGTCGTCGTGACCTCTCGATGTCGAAGACTGCTCGTCTGATCGTTTTTGCTCGCGAGTAGATGCCTAATCAACATGGTGTTCCAACGAGATTTGGAAGTAGGATTATTCAAATAGGTGGTGATCGAATAGTACACGCTACTTACAGCAACGGAAGATAGGCTTTCAATTGTGATTCTCCCAATATTTCCACCAATTGCGAGAAACCGGTCATCGGGAGAGATTGCGATTGAACCTATGGTTCGAGGATGTTGGATGAGACCGATCTGCGTGTGTGCCAAGGTGTCCCAAAATGTGGTGGTGCATTTAGCAGAGTATGCGATGAATTCTCCGTGCTTTGGTATGACGATGAGCGGCGAGTGGCGGGTATCGGGAACTGGCCATTCCGAGATCATTGACCCTGTGGATGCTTCGAATTGCTTGATTTTACCGTAAGATATGACAAAGAGGTAATTATTGAACCAGAGGAGACCGGTGTTGAACAACGGGGTTACTGGTACTTTGATGTCCACGAGCAAGTAGCCATTGCTGCTATCATAGACTCGAACGGAATCTTCAGTGGCTGTCGCGATTCGATCGCACTGCAGCGAGTATTTCGCAGCGATCACCCAATCCGTGTGGCGGAGTGTTCGTATGTTTCTGCGCATTGCAATGTCCCAAACGATGACTGTAGAGCTCTTCGATGCAGAGACGAGTCGAGTTGAGTCGGGGGAGAAATCGACTCCGTGGACGGAACTGGAATTAACATTCTTGAGCATGACTTGTTCGTAGGTGTTTGCATCCCACACATGCACGTCGCCCCAGTATGTCCCCGCTGCGATCCATCTTCCGTCCTTGGATACAGCGAGAGACCAGACAGTCTTAGACTCCGTTTTCATTGTTGCCATTTGTTTCCCGTCTTCCACTCGGTACACTTGCACCCCATCTTGGCCACCGCTCAAGAGGTATTCGCCATTCGCCGAGAAGGCCACCGCAAGTAGCTGCCCACCGACGTTGATTTCCATTGGGTCACAGCGTTCTGGTCCAACGATCAGCATCAATCGAGCACCAACTTGTCACGACGCACCGTTCACTAGTTGTAGCGCGTCAATGGAGAGAGGCGATGGACAAGGTGTGCCTTCTCCGCATTTATATACATGTCGCTCTTTCTGGATATGGGTCTGTGTACACCTGGTGTTTTTGGCGCTTATCCATTCGGGCTTTCTTTCTGTTCCTCCAAGGCACCGCGTCACCAAAACATGCACACCATCAACTGCGGGGCCGACGAGTCGCCACCTGTTGCATGGCACGACACACTTAATCATACGAGATATAGCTACTCGACGAATTCAAGATCGATGTCTTACCCCGTTCCACTTGTTGCCCGACCGTAGCGCTCGACATTATACCTCATGGTCCTTATTCTCTCCCAGTTTGTGACTCATTTCTCCCGTACTCATCACGCAGCACCGTGTTCACTCGCAACCATCATCCTATCCCTCCTGTCTATACTCTACACTACGACATCCAAGTAGGTGAGATACTACATATCCCAGAGACCTCGCCTTCACCTCGTTCGCGAGCAATCTGTTGATCCGGCCTGCCCAACTTCATTGACGTATATCCCAATCTATTTGTGCCACCGTATTCTCCATCGCTTGTCGTACAGCCTCTGCTCCCTGCACGATAATTGGCTTGTTGACCCGTAGGCTTTGAATTCAATCTTTTGCTTAGTCCCAACAGCATGTGCGTTCGGTTCTGCTATCGAGGCAGGTCAGTACATCAAGATTGTGGATGGACGCTCGTTTCTTGTGTGTTCACAGGATAACCGCACAACCTGGTTGTCTTATTGTTATCCGGTCTAACATACACACTCGCGTCCCAAGCACAGGTGAATCAAGGCGTTTGGGTTGGGAGGACGTCGGGTTGAATATCGCACCGTAGAGTTGCCCGAGGGTTCATGTAGGTGCGATTTTCCATCTTATTCCTCGCCATTTCTTTTGCTCCTCACTATATGCGTCAGACCAGCCTCGTTTTCCATGCTTGCCATTTGTTTTCCGTCTTCCGCTCGCCACACTTGAACTCCACCTTGACCGCCGCTCAAGACGTACTCGCCAGAAAATGTCATCGCACATAACCTCGCATCGACGGTGATTTCCGCTGGGTCACGGCGTTCTTGTCCAACGGTCAGCGCTTCATCAATCCAGCACCAATTGTCACTACGCACCGGTTATTGTTGACGATTTGTCCATCGGTGACGGGTCAATGCGGAGAGGCAACGGACAAGGTGCACCTTCTCCGCATTATATACACGTTGCTCTTTCTTGATATTGGCCTGTGCACACGCGTCATCACCCCGTGTTCCCGGCGCTTGTTCATGCGGGCCGTCTTTCCACCCAGGAATCGTTCCTCCAAGGCACTGCGTCGTGAAAACATGCATACCAACAGCCGTGAAGCCGACCACCTATTGCATGGCACGACGCGCTTAGTCATATTAGACTCGACGAATCCACGATCGACGTCGTATCCCACTCCACGAGCAGACGTAGAACCCAACCGTAGCGTTCCGCACGTCCTGTCTATGTTCTATACTGAGACTTCCACGTAGGCGAGATACTGCACGTCCCAGAGAGCGTTCCCGCGATTAATGTGTTGATCTGGCCTGCCCAACTTCGTTGACGTATACCCCAATCTATCCAACAATAACGGCAATAGCGCACACCCACAACTCGAATGACGATACGTGATTACTGGCCCAGGCTCCTATGCGGTTGGGCTGTTTGTATCACGTCGCATCATCCTGTGCGCTTCCACTGATACGCTTCACATCGCACGACGCTACTCCTGCCACTTCGTTCTCAATCCTCAGCCAAGAGACGTTCGCAGTCGCACTCGGAAGATACCTTACATTCCTGATGTACATACGGACCATCATCCAATGGCGAGTGGGGGCATCGTATGCGCGTTTCTCCGAATCGATCCGCGTATGACTAGTAGACGAGCTCTTGCTAACCACGTTTGGCGTTTCAGCACTAGGACGATGGGTTTACCTGCGTTCCTAGGTCTACAGACGGCAGAATCGTTGAATCGATTGGAAGGTCCCAACTGGACGTCTTTCCAGGCCCGTCCTTGCTGGGCGCCCGGCTTGCCCGAGAGGGCCGAGACGTCGTTCATCCTGCCCATCGCGTCTGAAGCGCTGATTCTGATTCTGTGCTGGTCGTATCGGGGTGGAAAAGTCGAGGCGAAACAACCCACCTCTTATCGGGGGGCAATGTCAAGGTGGACGCGCAGGCGGCATACCGCGACGAACCGTAACCTTTGTCGTCCTTGCCTGGTTCTCGGCTCGTGAGTCGCTCGTGCGGCCTTTCCGTTGGCATATCTGTTCTCAGGTACGTCGAGTGGGGAATGCGATTATCTTATCGATGATCGACCCCCATGCGTACATGCACCTATCTCCAACAAGCCTTAATTTTGAGTCTGTAGAGTGTTAGGAACGTGATATTCTGAATTATTTGCATTGCACGAACAGTTTGCACAAGTAATACGATTACTGTGCTCTACACCGTGTGCCATTCGGCCAGAACGTTCATCAGTGACCTCTTTGTCTGCATTTCCGTGAACAGGACAGTTGAAATATGCTCCCCGACTCCAGATCGTGCTTCAAACTTGTATCAACTTAACCATACAGATACAGAAATTCCAAGAGATCGGACAGTAACGCAGACACACAGATCTCTCCACCAGCCATTTTCCGGCACCCCCAGCAAGTCTCTCTCGTCTACCCACCCATTATACACCAAATGCCAACTTGAAATGAAAGACGATTCATAAGACGTTGGAAAGTCTTTCCGTTCCCATACACTCCGCGCCATTCCGTGTCATTCATGGTCATCCAAAAGGCGTCCGGTAAAAGGCGTCTGTCCTCGAGGGTGCCACCTTTGTATTTTCCCTCTGTATCATTACGGTCTAGTAGCCGTCCAGCCTGAGGAACGTTGGCGCATTCCCAGAGGTGCGCAGGCCGTGCCAGTGATGAGCCCACCATGTCTACATTTTCCTTTATTCTTAGATGTTTACTTGCGCGATTCGCGTCTTTCAGCACCACAGCTAACCTTGATGCCAAACTACAAGATTGGCCCAGCGTGAATGAGCCACCATTTGCCTAGACATGTGGAGTCAAATGTTGAATTTCACTCAACAGAGGCCTTATTAGATCTCATATGAAATTAAATGAAGAACGAATGTCGTATATGGCCCAAATTAAAAGACACTTCAAACGAACAAGATTTGTCCAAGACTCTATTCTACGCAACAAGTGTCCCCACATGTCTTTTACCACTTCGTCCGTACTTTCCAGCATGGTACTTTCCACCGCCAAATCGCCTCTCATGGTTCTTCCCAGGGTGATACTGACCGTCGTCACCGCCCGGAGGCGGATGGTACTGACCATCGTCGTAGCTCGCAAGGGGGTGATACTGGCCATCATCGAAACGCCTCTGATGACTCTTTCCAGGGTGATACTTCCCGTCATCGAACTTGGGGTCGGGGTGGTACTTTCCATCGTCAGAGCGCCTCTCGTGGTTCTTCCCAGGGTAATACTGACCGTCGTTGCCCGTAGGTGGATGGTACCGACCATCGTCGTAGAGCTTCTGGTGGCTCTTCTCGGAGTGATACTTCCCATCGTCGAACTTGGGGTCGGGGTGGTATTTTCCGTCGTCAGAGCGTCTCTCGTGGCTCTTCCCTGGGTGATACAGACCGTCGTCCCCGGGAGGTGGATGATATTGACCATCGTCGTAGCGCTTCTGATAGCCCTTCTCGGAGTGATACTTCCCATCGTCAAACTTGGGGTCGGGGTGGTACTTGCCATCGTCAGAGCGCCTCTCGTGGCCCTTCCCAGGGTGATATTGACCGTCATTGTTGCCCGGAGGTGGATGGTACTGGCCATTGTCATAGCTCGGAGGCGGATGATACTGACCATCGTCGGAGCGCTTCTGACGGTTCTTTCCAGAATGATTACTCGCGTCATCATATCGTCGTCGCCGAACGCCTCCGACAACACTGGTGACTGTTGCTTCCGCACTACCATCGGTGGTTGTAGCGGTGGCGGTCGTTGTGTCTGTGGCGGTCGCTGTGTCCGTAGCAGTGGTCGTCCCCGTGGCGGTCGTTGTATCCGTAGCAGCGGTCGTGTCCGTGATGGTCGTTGTATCTGTAGCAGCGGTCGTGCCTGTGGCGGTTGCTGTATCCGTAGCAGTTGTCGTGCCAGTAGTGGTCGCTGTATCCGTGGCAGTAGTGGTGCCCGTAGCAGTCGCTATATCCGTGGCGGTGGTCGTGCCCGCGACAGCCGTTGTGTCCGTGGCAGTGGTCGTGTCCGTAGCGGTCGTTGTATCCGTGGCGGTGGTCGTGCCCGTAGCGGTTGCTATATCTGTGGCGGTGGTCGTGCCCGCGACAGTCGTTGTGTCCGTGGCGGTGGTTGGGTCCGTTGCAATCACGGTGGTTACAACTATGGTGGTGGCCGTAGTGGTGGCCGTCGCGGTCGCAGTAGTTGCTGTAGTAGTAGTGTCCGTGGCGGTAAGTGATCCTACGACCTCTGTCGCAGAACCCCCTGCACCAGATGTCGTCGTTCCTGTCGAGGTTGCAGACGTGGTAGTGTCCGTGGCCGTGAGTGATCCCACAATCCCTGTCGCAGAACCCCCTGCACCAGATGTCGTTGTTACCGTCGAGGTTGCGGACGTGGTAGTGTCCGTGGCTGTGAGTGATCCCACAATCCCGGTCGCAGAACCCCCTGCACCAGATGTCGTCGTTCCTATCGAGGTTGCAGACGTGGTAGTGTCCGTGGCTGTGAGTGATCCCACGATCCCAGTCGCAGAAACCCCTGCGCCACTGGATGTCGTCGTCGTTGTTGCCGTTGCAGAGGTTGTTTCTGTTTCTGCCGAGGTTGCAGACGTGGCGGTGTCCGTGGCCGTGAGTGACCCCACGATCCCTGTCGCGGCTGTCGTCGGCGTCGTTGAGGCGGTTGTTCCCGTCGCAGTCGCAGACGTGGTAGTGGTGGACGAGCCGGGCGGATCCATAATGGTAACCACTATGGTCGTAAGACCAACAACGGGGTCCGACGTCGACGTAGTCAGAGGAGTGTACTGGCCGTCATTGTATGTCGTCGTGGGGAAGCCAGAGTGATACTGCCCGTCATCGTACGTGGTGGTCGGGTAACCGGGATGATACTGACCGTCGTCGACATAGGTAGAGCTAGGGGGATCGGAGTTCGTCTGCGTTGCACCAGCGCTCTGGGCCTCTGGAGTGTATTTCCCGTTGTTATAGGTCGTCGTCGGGTATCCCGGGTGGTACTGTCCATCATCGTAGCGAGCCTTGTGGGCCCTAGCGCGATGAAAGCGGCGGGCGTGCTTGAAGGTCACCTCGCGCTACAGGGGTGCGTGAACAACGAGACGACACGATAATAATTAAACCAACCTCTGTGATCATGCCATTGGTGGGGGGACGTGCCGCGACAGCAAGGCAGAGAGCGAGAAGAAGGGTGAAGCGAGAATTGAGTTGAACCATGTGATAGTAATGTGAATAATGAATGTGGATGCGCCAGTGATAGTGATGATGAAGAGAAAGGATGGGGTGAGGGAACACGCAGTGGGGGAGGCTAGATTATATACTCGCGAGGGAAGCGCGGGGGACCAATGGCGGATGACAGGCAAGATGATGTCATAGGAATGCAAAAGGAATGCACCAGTCAAGTCGACGGGCTGAAGCGAGTTAAGGTGAGGGCGACAGACACCAGCACGTTTCGCGCCACATACAATTCAGTATGCAACGTTTGTTCTTTGACGACCCCACAGGCCATTTGAGAGCTTTGATTGAAGGATATAGCGGGTACAAAAGGAGGTTGAGCAAGGGACGTTCCTGCGATGTCACGCTGTACTAATGTTGAATTTGCAGATCAAGGGGCATCAAGGGGTGTGTGGAGTACCAGGCCTTTGGAATGCCGCTGTGCACATGGAGGTTCAAAGTGTACCACGTTAGCAACAATGAGATTCTCGGCTGCGCGTTTTGGCTTAGGTCATCTACAGTAGCGTATGTCTGCGCCGATGTAGTACATGATAGTCATAAAGGCCTCAAGGCAGTCCCGGTCACGATTCATATTTACGCTTCTCCGCATCGATACCGACTTCGCGCCACTGCTTGCCTTTGTGAAGCACAAGCAATATCATCAGTTCCGCCAACAACATCAAACCGGCCCACAAGGTATATAGACCTCCGTCGCCGATAGCATCCTGAATGACACCTGAGTGCGAAACGGGGAGTCAAACAAGGAGACCCACCTGTAACGGGACCGCAATCTCTAGCGCCACAAACCCAAACATACCACGGAAGCAACTGTTGGTGGCGACTGCAGTGGATGACCGACCAGCGTTGGCATCGACGATGTACGTCAAAGTACTAGTATATATCCATCTAAGCGCCGACAAAGGGTCAGGCGACAACCAAAAGGACAACGGGGTCACGACGTACACCAAAAAGAACCCGCACAGGAAGAGCATCACACAGATCGCTGAGATATGCACGTGCTGTTGGCAGACCCAGGCATACCCGGTAACAGCGGGCGGAAAGAACCACATGGCAAGCTTGGTGCTTTCCAATCTCATCTATGATTCAACCGTTCGCATGATGTCCGAATCACTGACAAAATGCACTTCGCTCACCTCAGGGTAACTGACCCCGTCATTTGCGGCTCTGAGCCGAGCAAGTGTCCTGTCAGACCACCCTCCGCCCAAGATGCTGCCGAAAATACTTCCTAAAGGCAGGGTAAATACCAGTCAGAGCGATACCTTTTATTCAAGTTGTTAGTATACCGACCAATTCCATAGGCAAGTAGTACCAATCCGGTCGTCATGGCATCATAATCATAATAGAGTGACAGCGTTCGTGCACAGGTGTATGTGATGCTAAAACTAAATGCGAACAAAAGTCCTGCAAAAACAACCAAGTCAGAGTTGCGCTCGATTCTGTAACACCAACACCCACCAGAAGGTGTCAGAATACAGAGGTTACTTCTCCGGCTTAGGATTTGTAGAAAGGGAGGGAATGGGTTGACGTCTGCGATCGACAACTTGACTTTTTTGACAGCGAGAGCTGGGACGACCACAGATTGCGCCTCCACGTCGCCTTTCAATGTTTGCGCTCCAGAAGTTTCTGGTGTCTTCTTCTCACTGACACATTGTTCCCCTCGCGCCGCATCTTTTTCTTGCGAGAGCTTGCATTCCTGTAGGCGTCTCTTCAGGACGTTTTGGTACGCCGAACTCCGTTCCTTCCTGAATGTGTCCTTGAACAGAAAAAAGAACGCAGAAAGTATCACGCCTCCCCAAATCACCAGAAACCAAAAGATCGCACGCCAACTCAAACCCTGCGTAAGCCCACCACCTAGGATAGGCCCGATCGAAGGACCCAGAAGTGGTGCAGAGTAGTATATGCCCATCATAGTCCCTCGTTGATGGGGTTCATAAATGTCTGCGAGTGTTGCAGCGCCAATGGCCATCACAGCGCTCGAGCTAGGCGAGTGAATGAGAGATGGAGAGGAGCAGAACACAAAACGAAAGAACCTACCCAGCTGCCTGAACCATTCGCATGCCAATGACAAGCCCGATAGTCTTTGAAATCGCCACGATGGCCGAGCCCACAGTAAACAGCGTAAGAGAAATTAAGTAGACGAACTGACAATGGCAAATAAATGCGCAGGTTACTGAGACAGTATGAAAACCTAACATACTTTCCTCCCTTTGATCTCGCTGACCGCACTCCATACGAGAGGAAAGCCCCCCTGGACAATAATGAAAAGAGATAAGCTCAAGCTAATGTCCGAGGCGGTTGTGTGCAATTCTTGTTCGATCTGGAAGTTTGCGGCTAGTTTTCGGTTCGTTAGGCCACGATGCTCCTTCGAGGGAAACAACCACCCACGATTCTGAATGTTGACGCATAAACCTGCGATCATAGAAGCCCCCGAGATGATAAACAAGATCGCATTCTTTACAACAATCAGTTAATCGGTGTTAACGGCGTTCACTCTGACCGCCTGAATAAGAAACTGACCTTTTGAGTATCCGACCAAATCCGCGGGTCATCCTCCACAAGTGCATGCTCGATATCAGGCTTGATTACAATTTCGCGAAGCATCAAAGAGGTGGGCGTCGTAGGGAATACATCCTTGCTTGTGGAAGCGGCGTCGGCAGGGATCAACATTATGGTCTGGCTGTCGGGAACCTTGGTCATCCCAGTTCGTGGACGTCGTAAACAGGAACAATCCTTGTCGTTCAATCGTTCAAGAGCTGGAGACGCGCAACTCTTAAATGCCGTACAGTTGACACATATTAAGCCGTGGCCCGGCATCATAAACGGATCATGCCTCCGAAGTAGTTGATAAGGAACTAAGAGCACTTGGGTGGAAGGTAGGTCGGCCGCCGATCTCCGATCGGACTCCCTTCCAAGATACCTGGGCCCATCATAACAGGAAAGGCAGGGCTCGTACATCCTTGACCTGATGACAACAGATAAGCGGCACCTGCAACTGCAAAGGTCGCCGGTCAGCTACCTGGGTTTGCAAGAACGTTAACTACTTGTGAGATGCCCACGCTAAAAGATTCACTTACCATGGGAAATACCTCCTTCAGTCGGCTTCTACGTCAACTACGTAAAAATGGCAGCTTCCCCGCATGAAGCATTTTCCAGGACACCTTTCGTCACGAAAATGCGACAGATCGGCCCCCGATAAAGCAGCAGCATTTTTAGTAAATCGACTCATTGAATTTGCATCGTGATTGCGGCAAATCCATGGGTGTGGTACGGCTGCCAACGCAGGCTGGCTGGAATAATACGAATCTTATCGTAAACTGTGACTCAGTTGGCAGCCATATGAATCGCATTAGCGAGAGCACGTACATAAATTATCAAGAGGCTGATGCGTGGACAGTCTCTTGCAGGGATGTCTTCAGCCTCGCGGCAGCGCAGGGCAAGCTCTCCGTGGACACAAAATCGAGGAGAGCTGAAGACAAAAACGCCTTCAGCTCGTACGAGTATGAAAATTTATCTCCCCATGGAATGAGGCTACACCGAAGGTATGAGAATTTCCTCGACAAGCCAAATGACTGGGTCGAGTAAGTTCAAAAAAAAAAGGTAGTGTGCTGCAATGCTCGGCATTTGCCGAGTGAAAAACGCAACTCCATTTGTTACTACTAGTACTTGTATGAAACACAGAGGGACTGAAGACTAAAAGTGGGGAAGGCATGAAAATCATGGCGAACGTGAGCGGTAAGCGAAATTCCAGTTGCAACAGCAGCCTGCCATCTTTGCGGTGTGCAGTCACTGACTGTGAAGGTACATGTGCGCAGGGTGGCATTGGTATCACAGCATGATGACGGCACTGGTGGACGGCGCAGAAGGATCGAAGCGTGCAGTCACCACGCTCCGTTTCGCGCGGATGCGACGCCTCTTCTTCCTTGACTTCACTAATAGGTCACTGACGTCAATGAACCCCACCAGGATTGTCTTACATAAAGACATACAGTGGCGTTTTGGCGCTTTCCCGGGGCCCCTTCTCTTCAGGATGTCCGTAGACCCGCGCCTCGACCTCAGCTCTAAGGTTGAACAATTGGCAAGTGTGCGTGTCGCAGTGAGAGCAGGGAATGTCGGCTAATGCATTGTATTTGCTAGTCCAATATTCCGCAGTGATCCCAGAAATGCCTTTCATGAAAACAACGTGAGATGCGTCAGGGCGCGTCGGATACTTGTCCAACGCGTGCTCAAACGCGACGAGTGCGTCAGCTGACATCTTCTTGAATCCTGCTTCTCGAAGGTAAGCTGGGAGAGCATTTGCGAGCGTAATGTCCTTGTTTGAAAGAATCAGGTCGTTGATGGCGCGCTCGATGTTGGTGCGCATGATAGCACTAGCAATGAGAAGAGCCGAGAGCGATCTGGACGAGAAGGCGATAACGATTCAGATTCCGGAGGTAGGTTACCCCGCCAGATTATATACTTTTCGAGACGTTTCCTTTCAGACAAAGACTTGTGTCAAGCAACGCCGCTGCATTGTGGATACACGTTGGATCGAACTCCGAATGGTTCATTCAGGTTGCTCTGAACTCATGCGTGCCGTAACCCTGTCAGGTCCATGTCTCCAACTCCTCACCTTCAAGTTAGCTGAAACTAAGCTGTGTCGTGTTTCGTTCTAGAGGATTTGCGAACGCTGAGGATGTTTTCCGCGTTCTAGCGTGAGCTATGAGCGAATATCAATCTGCCACAAACCTCTGGTTGAGCGGGCGGGTCTTTGTACGGCGTCCTCTACTCCCAGGTCAAGCACATGTCGGACACGAGACTACCAAGCACTCACCAAACAAATTCCCCTTGTCAAAAACCGTCCCCATACCCAGGTTTCCAAGGCATTAGGAAGTCTCCGGCAGGCGGGTGTCTGTTAATCAGCCTGACCTGTGACTATGACATGACGCCAGATGCGGGGGGCTGACACTCAGCATGACAATCACAAACGCGGCCACAACATCAAAGAAGCCAACGAAGAGGACGTCCGACAAGGTGTACCCTACGCTTTTAGGCATGATGCACGAAATGTGTACAGTGGGGATGGTTGAAAAGAGGGAAGTGAAGTTTAGAAGGCCTCGCTTTAGCGCAGTATGATTCTGATGACTCGGCTCTCATCATAATAGTACCGACGGGCTCAAGAGGGTATCTCTGTGAGTGTACATTCAGATGCTCTTTGCCTCGGTTGCCTGTTCTTTTCCTACTTAGAATGATGGATGCAAGGACCGCGCCAGCAAGGATTATGTCGATGTTTAGGTACATCGAATGTACGCATACCTTCAAGTCTGCAGTCAAACAAAGAAACTTGTATGAGCCATACAATCAGGAAAACCGTTATACCCTTGCACTGCAAGCCGACAAATCGTGGTTTGTAACTATAGGTGTGGAAGACAAGCGTGTATAAACAATCGAATAACGCAGACAGTCTACAGATACCTCGCCTCACGCACTCTTCAACCCATACTTTTCACTCCAATCATGATACTTTCTCATCATCTCGGGTGTTATTTGCTTTCGAATCGACCTCGAGGCTTCCTCGAAAGCGGTTTGCGGTACCTGGCGGGTGTGATGAGAAGCCCTAACGATCATCAGAGAACAATGCAAGATCTTACATAGGGTGCACTGATGTTCTTTTTCATCGTCAACAGCGCAGCTTCTTGACAGAGCGCCGCAATCTCGGCTCCACTACAACCATCCATCTAGATAATCTCGATCAGCAATCATACGCCCGTAGCGCTCTAATTATATACGAACCATGGAAGCAATTTTGGAGACATCGAACCCAGGTTCAACGCTCATCTTATTAGTTCGAATACGCAGGATCTCTTCCCTACCATTTTGGTCCGGTGGGCCAATGAACAGGATGCGATCGAGGCGACCAGGCCGTATCAGCGCAGAATCCTTGACAAAGAAACACAGCTCTTGAGAAACGATCGCGAAATCACACTGCTTGGTAATCTCACCATGACATCGGGTCTGTTGGTGGCCGCAATGATGGTAACACCCACCAGTTCCTGGACGCCATCCATCTCGTTCAACAAGCTCGTAAGCACGCCCTCGTGGGATGATACACCTCCATCCGGGTCTGATCGAGAGGTACCTAGTGCATCGATCTCGTCCTACCACATTGGGGCATGAGTTCAGCAGTACTGTAGCGTATAGGCAGAAATGTACAAACAAAGAATATGATGGATGGCGATGCTGCACGAGCCTTCCTAAATATCTCACGCACCGCTCTCTCGGATTCACCGACATATTTGTTCAAGAGCTGAAGCAGAGTTTAAGTGACGCACGGGAAGATAGTCTGATCACCTGCCTCGGGCCCTTTCACAGCCATAAAGTTGACCCCACTCTCTGTTGCACAAGCTCGTGCAAGAACTGTCTTACTGCATCCAGGTGGTCCGTAGAGAAGGAGGCCCTTGGGTGGTCGTACGCCCAGTCTCTCGAAAGCCTCAGGATGAAGCAAAGGCCACTCAACAGCTTCACGCAGTTTCTGTATAGTGGCCGCTTGTCCGCCGATGTCAGAGTACCATACCGGCGGTGTATCCAGGAAGACGGATCGCATGGCAGACGGGCGAACCCTCGGCAAGGCATCAGAGAGGTCTGCAATGGCGAGATTTAGAGAAGGAGGGATCTCTGTCTCACTTGAACCCAACGAAGTATTTGCATTCACCCATCGTTTGATTGCAAGTGTACCGGCTTCGCGAACAACTGCACTCAAGTCGGCTCCAACATACCCGTGTGCACGACCCGCGAGAGCACGGAGGTCAGCATGTGATATGGAATGAGGGGTCTTGGTGAGTAGAACCTCAAGGATTGCTAAACGTGCGTCTGCATTTGGTACACCTGACATAGCAGAAACAAAAGTGGTGAATATCAGCTTCACTGTCCACGTGGCGCTGAGAATCCGCCTGGTGCTTACCTATTTCAAACTCCCTATCAAATCTTCCAGGCCGTCGAAGTGCTGGGTCAATTGCATTTGGCCGGTTCGTCGTTCCGATAACCACAACCCTTTCGACAGTGTCACTGGTCGATTCATCTTCCATTCCGTCCATTATTGTCAGCAGAGTCGCGACCACTCGCTTTTCAACTTCTCCGCCTGCGCCATCCTCGCGTCGTGGGACTAGTGCATCAATCTCATCCAAAACCACGATACACGGGCTTTTGGCATGTGCATTTCGAAAGACCTCTCGGAGTCGCGCTTCAGTCTCTCCATGATATGCCGACGATAACTCTGGTCCATTGATGATAATGACGGAAGATCTCGTAGATGCAGCTATGGCACGTGCCAGATGCGTCTTGCCTGTTCCGGGGGGACCATGGAGCAAGATACCCCGCGGTGGCTTTAGACCTAGATAATCGCATAGAAGGTAAGCTGAATCACGAGCGTCTCTCAGGCACGACTCACCAAAGTGTGCAAACAACTCTGGTCTCGTAAGGGGAACCTCGATTAAATCGCGTATCTCCGCAATCGTTTTGTTCAGCCCTCCGACCGTGGCGTAGGCATCAGATGGTGTCGTTTTCTCAAAAGTCTCAATGTCCAGCTGAAAGTGCAAGTATCGTATTCAGGATTCCAAACCTGGAGAGTCCCATGACAGCCCACCTTGTGAGGGTAGTCGACCTGATGATCGGAGTGATTTTCCACGATGCAGACAGATGTATCCCATCCCGTTGTCCACAAAAGGGGTTGGGAATGGAAGGACAGCGACTCAACTTCCTCGGTAACGGAGCTGACAAGGTCACCTGTCCCGGATGGATGCACTGAGATGGAAGCGATGAAAAATCTCCGAGGTCGACCTTCATATAAAACCTCCACGATCTGGGAAGATGTAATAAATTTTAGTCCAACTGAGTTGAAATGAGTTGGTCACAACGTGGTAGTGGGTGCAGCACATACCAAGATGTTCGCGCAGTAAAATTGCGAGCCAGTCTCTGCGCTTCCCGGAGTCAGGAGTGCCGACCTGAGCGCTCTTGGCTGGCCTTTTGAAAATTTCCCGCAGACGGATGTATCCAGCTTCCCGGGCATCGCGCAATGACGGCAGGAACGAGTTGTCCCTATTGGTGGGTTTTCCATGCAAGGGAAAAATTTGGACCCTGCTACCTTCTTCAAGGCGCGCCGTGAGGAACAACGAAGGAGATAACAAGATAGCTGGAGGAAAGAATGACCCATGACCACGGGATCAAGGTTAGCATCACAACGATACGAGCATCGCACGATATGGTACTTGCCACCATGCAAAACGTCTATAGACGGCCACAAGACCCCGACCGCAAAGTCCTGTCACAGAAGATAAGTCTTTCGGAAATATCACGGTGGTAGCTGCAACATATTTCCAGCCCCGCCCTTTCTTACCTTTTTTGCATTGCCGTTATCTACCTGCGATAAGGCGATCACGTCTCCAGAACACAACCTCAGGGTTTTCAAACTATCTGGATGAACGATAACACGCTTCGCGCTACGCGATTCTCCATCGGCAACGTCTGATAGGGAAACAGTAAATCTTGGGACAGCCATTTCCCCTGTCAATGTTATCGATGGCTGGACTTGTACGTGTGTCGGAACACACTGTAATACTTCTGGGGTTTCTAATACTTTCCTTGCGATTGCTGGTCACTCAAGGGCCGAGGCTGAACTTTGTTGAACCTGAATCCTGTCAAGAGAGAAATCTCCGCACGTCAATAAGAACAAAAAGGGATGTCCCAAAAAATAGGGCAGTCACTGGAGAAGCTTCTCGGATATGGTCGCAATGGTTGTGGATGTGATCTTTGGAGCAGCATCAAGAACTTGAAATATTTGTACCAATTGGGTTCAGGTTCATGTGGTCCACGGCATTTGCCGAACTTCCACCTGTCATGCAGCGAGCGAAGACTTGATCAAATTTCCCAAGACACGTTGGCACTCTCATCGGAAACTATCGATAATGCTGACAAGGCATCTCTTAACATCGTATGAACCTGCAGAGGTACATCATCATCCAATGCGGCTCGAATGGGATACCGGTGTTCTGGTGGCGACGTTCAAGGCCAATATCAACGTTTGAAGGCCACGGACCGCCAAGTAGTTGCGAAGAGTCCCGTTTGTATGCCTCTCACGTCAGTCTCAAGAGGTACATTCTGATTAAACCCAGTACGACTGCGTACAAAGCCAACGTGCCTTCGCCACAGACCAGTCGCCGTCCTGTTCGGAAGCACAGTAACAATGCATGCCGAGCCTTTTTAATCAGATCTTTACGCCTCCAGATTTGTATCAGGAATATTGCGGCGCGCCATGCCACTCCCCCATTCCGCCACTCACCTCGTTGCAACGCATCTTCCTCGTGTCTTATTTCGGAGGGGATCCTGGGGAAATCTGTGGTCGACAATGAATGAACTCATGACATACGTGCCTCGCCTTTCCCCACACTTTCGATTCCGCTCCAAATCATGATCTCCGTGGTGGGAGCTTCGGCATAACGTCACCAGACCATCAATGGCTTTTGATTGTCGACCTGACAGCGACGCCAGCCCTATACCTGGAACTTGTTTCGCACAGCATTGGTACTAGAAGTTTAATATTGCGAGTGTCGGCCGCACGAGCTCAAGCCTTGGCCCATATCGGCGCACTGCCATCGTCACCATGAATGCGCGACGGATTGCACATTCTGCGGCGTCTCGCCAGTTCTAACGGTAATCGGGTTTTCGTAGTGACCCACTCAAGCCCGCCATTTGTGTTATGGTTCCGGTCAGGTACGCCCACGCTATACCGGGCTATTACCAGACAAGTCACGAGGTGCTTGGACTGAGGGCGCAATCACGATACCGGATTGGTGATAACAGACTAAACGTTATGTTCCCCACTTTGAGCTAATGGATCTACGTGGCCAGGATCAGCGTCGACTGGAAAAATGGTTACTGATAGGGAACTTTCGTGGTTGAGAGTGCGCAGCCTGAAAAAAGCAGTGAAACGATGCGCCCAATGTCGTAGCAAGGCACCAAAGTCAGATGGCTCGCGCATGGCCTTTGCTTGGTCACCCATGATCGATTCGTCATTGGCTTATCTGCACACCGATATCGTAAGGACGTGGTCTGCGTTCCTCTCATATTCTCTACGAATGACAGCTCCACCCCGTGAGAGAGGAGGGTCTTAAAGACATCGGATATAGCTATTCATCTCGGCAAGGGCTATATTGATAGGGTTGAAAGGACTACCTACCGTGCTGAGAAAACACCCGATCTAGCACAAACAACCATACACTTCCGGATCATGTCATCGCGCACTGGCACACATTGGTCCATATTTTCGAGAGCGCAATCAAGTCAATTCAATTCGACACTTGCGCGGACAAGTTCCTGATTGGGGTTATGGGGCAGCCGATGGAGCCGAAATACGATGACCAGTGCTACTGAATCAGGGTTCCGGACGCAACTATCTTTGTTCCGAATGGTTAGGTCAGCTGTTTATAGTCAAGACGTTCCAGATCACTTATAACTTATACATCGCTCTTCTGATAAAGAATACCCGATTCTGCCACATGACAAACACGCTGTGACGAGGACTAGGAAGAGCAACGTGTATCGTTGGCCAATCCGATAACTTGGAAGTACCAAGGAATACAGCAAGTTGGGGTGTGGGACCCTTTGATCGCATGCCTAGGAAGTTTGTTAGGACGAATATGGACGACTACGTATTGTTTTCGACACGCTCATTAGCTTTCCGGTACTCAAACCTATAAAACCGGGCAGCCAAGTACACCGCCCCAAAAACTTTATCCCCCTCTACACGGTCCTCTCCTTCTTCCCCTTTCCTCCCCGTGTTAACCATGTGTAGACAAGTAGCGTGAGGACCATGGTTGTCACCACTAAGAGCCAGTTGGGACTGAGTGACAATTTACAGAGAAGGAACCCTTTGGCTAAAATGTGGTGTACGGTGACAATCCATTTCGTGCTACATGCAGGGGTGCTGAACGCAGGGGCAGCACTTTCAACGGCACCTCGTCGTCGCGATCATGGATTGTGACTCGACGCGATGTGAACGCAGCTACCGGCATCCTCTCAACTGTAGACACCCGAACTGTACCAAGGTGGGGTATTCATCAGATGTTCGCGTAAAACGGTGCCTGACGACGATTGTGGTGAAAACAGAACTTTGGAAATGAGATACAACGATCCGTAGACGACGTCAATGAGTTCTGCTTCCAATGCCGGATGGCGATGAGCCGGCGGCGCTGATAATATTATCTCCTCCCCTGACGTCTTCAGTCGTCACAGTCCCAATCAGATTAGCATGATTGCACCATACCTGTATCATTGCATGTTAATAGTGACATATTAGGAGCTATGTGCTCATTCTGATACGCCAAGGGGTCGTTCGGAGGCTCCGAACGCGGCGCCGGTGGTAGTACCCAGGAATCTGCTACAAACTGAGGTCTCATCATGCTATAGTGATGGGTCCCTGCGGTCCCATGACCAGCGGCCACATCTCGTAGTCAACAAACTGAAATCAAGGTTCCCCTGAGGTCCATGTAGTCCAGGAAACATGCCACGTTCTGTCAAGCTGTGGTGAGTTCAGAGGCACCCAAAATCCGCAGCCGTGAGAAGCCCATATTATAACTCTGCACTGCCCCGCCTGAATTAAACGTCTGACTTGGGACACATGCCTACGTCCTAGTCTCGGGCTAATGATTCTCAACAACACACAGAATTCGAGCGGAGCAAGGCCTCAGCTGGATGTTAGCTCGGACACTATAGGATGTGGAGGTTTGATCGGCCATTGCTCTTAGTAACCTGAGAAGAACGCGGTGTCCATTCTTCAGTGCCCAGACGAGGTAAACAAGCTTCCGCTTTCCCAGCTCACCGTCACAAGTCAAACAATGCGCATGCCAATGTTTCAGGTATAAAACACGCGCAAGTCGTCTATTTGCGGTCGGTACAATGAATTAAACTGGTTGATGGATGTTGCAGCCGAGACTCTAACAAGATCCTCGCACGCACTCAGTGCGGGTGGTTCTTGTGATACTCTGTCAAATGCGTGAGGATAGCCGCGGATCAGCACGATGAGCTGCTCACTCAAGTGCACTAGATGGAGGCGGTGTTTTATCAGCAATAGTTCCGAGAGCCCACGGTGGTGAAAACATACTGTTATAGTCAATGGTATAACCGACACCGAAGAAGAAGAGAATTGTGAGACCCAGACGGTTCAGGGCCTTCTTCTCGGGGTCAAACGCAGCTGGTGGCGCACGACCTTTTGGGAGCTTGGAGTAGAAGTTCACCAGGGGTGCGAGGCCCTCCCCAGAGCCCGCAGACTGGCACAAAAATTTAGTGCGAAAGGAAATGCCCGATAGTGAAGACATACGAGGTGAGAAGGGGTCGCGATTTTGGGAGGAATGAGACCCGTGAACTGGCGGCGAACGAGTGTAGGCAACATAACGAACTTGAATGGTTGCGAGTAGACTCAGCAATGGGATAGGTCGGGGACTGTTTGCATCTATTTGATTATATCCCACGGTCACTCCCGACCACTGGCGGTGGACCCACCAGCACAAACTGGATTGGTGGACCTGGTCAAGGTCAAAGCAGAACAATAGCGAACTTAGTTTTGACCACAAGAAGCGACTAGAAAAGCCGGCCTGGCGCGAATAGACTTTCTTTCAGCCCTTTCAGACTCGTGGTCATGATTCCAATATCCACCGCCCACATCCTCGCCGCGCTCTTCGTGACTTCCTACGTCGGTTCGATATATATCTCCAAGGATGCACGACTTTCCTTTTCCAAGACCAAAGTATACCTTGACTATGGATTCGCGAGGCCCAAGTTACAGAATGAGCGTTGGAGGGATGACCCAGATGTAATCCGAGCGCGTCTCGTTGCTGTTAGCGGTGCGACTCTCATTTGTTGCGCAGTCGTGTTCCTCTTGATGTCGGCAGAGTCGAATAATGTATGTTTTCAGTGTTGGCTCTGACCCCGTCGAACTAACGATACTAGTCCTGGACAGCGCTGCACAGGACCGTCAGTTACCTCGGTGGTACCCCCACCAGCATTCTCCCACACCTCATAACCCCTCTGCTTTTTCTCGGACCACTCTACGGTCAATTCGTGCGTGGAACACTGCCTGGTCAGTGTAATTGGTCTTTTGAGGAAGACGTCCTCTCCTTTCTCTTCTCAGTTTCGGGGATACGGAACTATTTAGTCGTGGGTGGTGAAACGTCATCTACCGCGGCACTGCATTGACATGTGAACACCCCATCACGATGCAGGCCCCCATCACAGAAGAAGTCGTCTTTCGATCATGTGTTCTCACTGTGTACCACCTAGCGCAGGCATCGAAGATCCGAATGATTTTCCTCAGTCCCTTGTTATTCGGGGCAGGTGAGGATTCGTGTCCGCATGGCCATACAAATACTGGCTTACCTCCCTCGACACAGCCCACGTACATCATGCTTGGGAGACATACAACAGGTATGGACGTAGCCCAGCAGCAATGAAACGCGCGGCGATTGGCACAGGTGAGATGTTCCCGGATGGTGCTAGTATTAGCCACCTTGCTGACCATTGATGTACCTAGCTTTTCAATTTACGTATACTAGTGTCTTCGGTTTCTATTGCTCGTATCTTTTCCTGCGCACAGGATCTATATTCCCGCCAATCACAGCGCACATATTCTGCAACATCATGGGTATTCCTCAGCCCGGCTATGATATCAGCGAGAGACCAGACCGGAAATTAGGTCAGTTCCATTCTTTCCTTTTCGTCACAGTGATTATGACGCCACGAGCATATAGCCATTGTTATTGCCTACCTCACGGGGATCATTGGCTTTGTATACGCGCTCGGTGGGTGGACATCAACGGCGGGTACCTTGTACTGGAACTAGAATCATATCTGTTTGACGCTGGTTCGTCGAAATGTATTGTAATAGAGATGTGGGGAGCGCTTACTAGGGATAATTGGAGATAATGAGCTTTTTATACTTTCATATGAGGTCACGTGACTCGGTGACACGCATGATCCCATCGGTTTTTGGCCACGCCCATCACCGGTATCACCACCAGCCAACTGGCTCGAACAACGTTGTTGTTGGCCCGCTCTCCTCGCTGTGCGGGTGGTGCTCGGTTCCATCATTATCGTGTCAAATGCCTCATAAACGCGCCAAAAGACCCGTAAGGGAAGGAGAGAAAGATCGACGGTATGAAAGATACACTCTTAGTCTCCGAGTCAGCTCCTCACTGTGCTTCGTTTTCCAGAGCAACCGATTTGGCCCCCAAGATCTCCATAGAACACGAACCCATTCCGAAGTCAGTCTCGCGTGTTCTGGACGCGGGACAAATCAGGCGAGAATACCGGAAGAAGAAGCGGCAACTCGATGGAGTTAGTAACTCAGACGAGGACCACCTCCAACGCAAAAGGAGACGTCGTGATGCAACCGATATCAAAGACGGGGAAACCACGGCGCTTAGGATAAACCCCGGTGAAACGGTTGCCCAATTCAACAGGTGAGCGGTGATCGTAACGTGATATGAAATGATGCACGGGTTGTCGACACGAACACATCACAGACGGGTGGAGAACAGTATGATGCCTCTCATCAAGACAGCACTACGGCGGTCAACTGCGCAGGCGCGTCAAGTGCGGAGAGAAGAGGCGGCACAGGAAACGCTAAAGCGGGGCAAACAAAGAGACAAAGCCCGTCATCCACCCCCGGAGAGCTCGAAACAGGGCTCAGATCCGCCGTCGATGCTTGCTGTTGGCGAGAAGAATATCCACCATCGGAAGGAATTCCAGGTGGTCTCGACTTCTGCTCCCCGCCGGCTTAACGATATCGCACAAGAACCCCCCATAATCAAGAGTCACCCCCGTGGAGCGGCAAAGAACGATGCGGCCCCGTCAGGAGTGTTGAGCTTGGCTCAAAAGGCTATGATGGAGGAGGAAAGGGACAAGGCCATTAGACATTACCGAGAATTGAAGGCTAGGAAACTGCGCGAAGGCAGCGGCATGAAGCTCGACGGATAATTGGATGGTAGTCGTACCGAAGAACTACCATAACTGGATCCCCCTGGCCCCGTTACAATAGCCACCGTACTCCCGGTAAAAAAGAAAAGCAGCCCATTCTGCCCAACTCTCGGACTGTATAACGGATTCGGTGATCTCAATTGTTCCCTATTTTTACCCCTTGGAATAATGGGATACTTTCCCGCCGTCCCCTCCGATGCACCTGGACCGGAGCTTCGCGGAGGTGGGGCCCTAGGCTCGTTCTCGGGCTAGTTCGCCAATGACTCACAGGTCCTCCTTTATACACCAAATCCTCACACTTCTGGTATTACGTATACTGGTTTTCGTTCATGTGCCCGGGTTGCGGGCTTCCGCAAGGCTTCGTGTACCTAATATGGCAACATTCAACTCCGTCGATGGCGGATGCATTGGCGATGGCCTGCAAGTAGACCATGCTTGGCTTGGAAAATATTGTCGTTGAAACAGGTCATTTTACAGCAACTCTTGGTTGGCGCTCCTGTTATCGGGCTTGACAGCATCCCCATTACTGCGGCGGTTATCTCGTGCTTCCCTTGCCACGATAATGTACACGAGGTACGGAGTCGGTGGCTCAATGTACTATGGACTCGGTGATGCTTAGTTGATCAGCGTTCCAGTACCGAAACAAGTATCAGCAACCTCAACCCGCCTGTTCCAGCTGAGGGGCCTGTGTGCTCCGGATCACCCGATCCGTTCTGCGTGTTTTGATAATACCCGCTGGGAGTCCGGAGTGTATGCCCACGCCCACGTTGATATTAGGTAGCGCCAATACCTCTTTCCGGTATCTTCGGGAAGCCTGCTAATGCAGTGCGATCTGACGTCGTATTCCGCGGCCTATTTTATAGATCGTGGTTTCTGACGCATTCCCGCTGCGACTCCCCCGTACCCTCTTCTCTCCATCCTATCGCGTGGGGACGACCAAAGCCATGGCTGATATCGAAAAGCAGCCATCGCTGCCAATGCGCAAGTCAAGCCTCGAAGGGACGACATGCGAAACCTCTCCACGACATAGCACGTTGCAGCCCGAGGCACCTTTGATACCCGTCACAGACGACAACCCGAACAGCAGACTCAGAGCTTGGTTGGCAGTCTTTGGGGGGTTCCTCGCCCTCTTCTGCTCCTTTGGACAACTCAATGCTTTCGGTACATTCCAAACGTGGTACTCGGACCATCAGCTCGCATCCAAGTCGCTGTTCACCATATCATGGATAGGCTCTTTGCAGCTGTGGACGTTTTTCTTTATGGTGCGTCGGCCCCCCCTCTCAAGTGGCGCGTCAGTGACCGTTCCGTCCCAGGGTGGTCCCATAGGTTGTCTTTTTGATGCTTATGGTCCCACACCGCTGCTTTGTTCTGGATCAGTCATTCTGGTGTCCAGTCTTGTTGTGACCAGCGTTTCCGTACAATATTATCAATATTTACTGGCTCAAGGTATTTTATTTGGTCTGGGCGTTGCAATGGTGTGCGTTTTGTCCTCTCTTGCGCTCAAGTCCCAATTTGACTATGTTCTAGCTTTTACCCATCAATGGCCTGCGTGGCGACGCACTTCAACGAGTATCGTGCTACTGCTATAGGCATCGTTTCAGCTGGATCTGGTTGTGGTAACGTATTCTCCATTGTATTGCAAATCATTACTTAAATCGCTCTTAGGGGGGGTTGTCTACCCTATCATGCTTCGTTACCTTTTCAATAAAGTTGGTTTCGGGTGGACAGTTAGGATCTCAGCGCTCATAACCGCCGTCCTTTGTGTTGTGGCGACCCTGACTGTAAGGATGCGACATCCTATCAACAAGAAGGCGGGTTTAGTGTTGGAGATGCGGACGATTAAGGACCGCCGCTTTCTACTTCTTGCCTTGGGCTCCTTCTTTGTTTGCTTAGGTGTGCCTGCATCTCCTACCGTCCTCCCAAGATCCTCTTCTGACTCCACTTAGGCATGTTCACTCCTTACTTCTACATAACAGACTATACGGAGTCTCTCCACATGTCATCCGAGGCTGCATTCTGTGTACTCTCGATCATGAATGCTGGAGGGGTCTTTGGTCGCGTCGCACCAGCCTGGTTATCCGACAAAATAGGACGATTCAATCTCCTGTGCCCCACTGCCTTTCTTTCCGGATTCACGTGCCTCGTCTTTTGGATGTTTAGCAAGGACCCCGTCTCGATCGCCGTCTTTGCCGCTCTGTACGGTCTCTTGTCCGGAGCACTCACTTCTGTCATTACCCCATGCGTGGCGCAAATATCCGACATGCGGGAGATCGGGACGCGCATCGGCGCATTGTACACGCTCATCTCGGTGCCGTGCGTTTCGTTACGTCCCTTTTACCCTTTGCCCACATCTCATCCGTCCCCGTCTCTCTCTTACTCATAGTTCGCTCTTTGGAGGTCCGATCGCGGGAGCCCTGGTGCAACAACAACACGGGGCGTACACAGCCAGCATCGCAGTTGCGGGATCGAGCATGATACTAGGCTCGGTGCTATTACTGATATCGAAATTGATGATCGAGCCACGATTCCTGTGTCGAGTCTAGATGCGTACGGAGACCAAGCGACGGATGACTCGACGAGCCACGAACGACTGTCTCTTTGTGTTTTTCTTTTACGGATTGGATCACGAGGACCTATATTTGTGTAGCATCAATGTAGCCTTTATCTCAAAAGCACACGCATGCAAAAGCGAATGAACGAGTTGGGTTGGCGACTCGGACGAGTGCGGGGCGGGGAAGTCTATGAGATGTATTGCAGATAAAACGATTATAAGTGAGCGACGAGAGCGAGGAACATAGGCTAATTCGGGCTAAGAGGGTTCACAAGAGTCGAGAAGCTCCCAAAGTCAAGAAAGGCAAAAGGTGATCGAGAAGATGCCATGAATGTGTGGGTGTCAAAGTCGCGGTGAAGGTAGACAATATATGACTGGCGTGTGCGACGGCGTAACACGTTTCCTCCAGATTAATGACGTACAGGGCTAGAACGTTTCTTCTTCCTCAGCAGGCGCGGCGCCATCTGGAACCTCGAATCCTTCCTGAGAGAACGTCAGCCAAAAGGACGCAATTAGAATATGGGGTGACTACCTCGGTCGAGTACAGAATCTTCTGGATTTCCTTGAGCGTGTCGTCCTGCTTTCCAGCCCCTTCCAGAACCTCGACCTGCTGCTGTACGAGAATTTCAATATCGCGAAGCTAGGAAGGGCCAACATGAGTGCAAAGGAAGCGCGCGGTGAACTGGAATCCGTACTTTTGCAAAGTAAAAGTCGCGCTCCTTTTCTAGACCCTCCATGTGAGTGGACATCTCGCGAAGCTGTGTTTGGAGACTCTGGAGGGCTTCGTTTGGCTGCGTTGACCCGGCGCGATGGCCGCTGATGGGTGTCTTTCCGCCAGACCTGCCTGTCGCGCTGAGACCGCTGGTACTTCGAGGGCCGGAAAGAGGAGCGATGGTGGCTGGGGTGTCTGTGGGGGCGCCCTTCCTCCGTGCTACCGGATCATAGCCCTGACCACCATAGTTTGAGTCCCAGAAACGTTTGATCCACTGCAAGAATTCGAGGTTGTCTCTGCCACAGGTCCGAGGTCACGATGGGGCGATCGTGAAAAGTGAGACGGAGGGGGGGATACGCACTGCATTTTGCATTTCACGAGCCTTTCGATGAGTATGGGCTATACACACGACCATGAGGAGGGTTGGACGGCACGTCGTCGTGTGCATACACCACGCACCTTGTCGATCTTTTTTGCTTTGAAGACGTTTTGCAAGACTTTGAAGTTGGCGACGAACTCGTACTCGTGTTTCGCGTTCATCTTGACTCGCGCCATTGGAACATCGCCTGGAAATGGGGTTATTGGTACGATCGATCTGTGAGGCGATCCGACGAGAGCGAGCGCACCGTAGATGGAGTCGAGGATCTGGCAGTAGGCGGCGCCGGTGCCGCACTGCTCGACCTTTGTGTAGTTGAGCTGTAGGAGTTCGTTGACCCAAGCGAGCAAATCTGTGCGGGAGACGCCAGCCATGGTTGATGAGGACGCGATAAGAAGAAAAAATTCAAGTGAGAGAGCGGTAAACCTGAAAGGGCCAAAGCCCGCCACATTTCGGCTGACCACGCCTGGCTGACCCTATCACAGCGCGTACACCAATGCCACCCACCCTCACCCCAGACGTGTGCGGCAGAATCGTCCGCTGGGCACGTCGCAGCGACCTGACAGCGCTGTGTCTCACCTGCAAGTCCCTCCAGCACGAAGCAGAAGCTAAGTTGTATGAAATCATCATGTCGGGGAACATCCAGATCACATTTCGCGCCTGTCAATCCATTGTATCGCAGCCTCGCCTTGGACCATACGTCCGTTCGTTCTATTTCCTCCCAGAGAGCAGACGGGCCCAGCGGGAGATCCCAGCGCAGTTTTGGACCACGCTGCAGCTCGCGCTGTCCAGAATGCGCTCTCTAGAGTGTCTCTTCCTTCAAGACCCTACTTTTGCCAACAGCTGGGTCTTGAGCGACATCGCACATATTCCGTTCCAGCTTCTCGAGGCGAGGCTCGTCTTTTATTGGGATACGCATCTCGTCAAGTTCCTAGAAAGCCAAAATAAACTCAAAAGCTTACACACCATAGACGGCCCGGTCAACGACCCTATTCTACACCTGGAGGCAGGCAGCCTGCCCGAGCTCCGAATATTTGATGGCCCGCTGGCAGCCGCAGAACACATCATTCGCGTTGGGTCGACGCTCACACATCTGCAAGTCGTACTCGACAAGAATTCCGAGGCGGACGTCTTGGCGTTCGTTCCGAAACTTTTTCATCTCGCTTCTTCTCTCCGGGCCCTGAGCATACTCCACCTACCAGAAGGTCTCTCTATCGATGTATTCCGATCAATTACAAAAGCGTGTCCCCAACTCCGTCATATCGGCACGATCCCACTGCCATTGCCTCGCAACGTAAGCCCTTCCTTATGGTACCCTAAGACCGTTATCTGAGTGGCTCCCTGACAGTCTTATCGCTTCCACGACGCACTGATGGCTTTGCGTGAGCTCCGAGTATTGGAAGTCGATGTCACTTCGTGGGCTCCTCCGGCAACAGGATTGGTCCAGCGTGCAATCGCCGCAGAAATCCGCATCTACTCTCCATTGATAGAGTACATCTGTTTTTGGGCAGGAGCCACTCGAACGCTCTGGGGCGTCGACGGAAATGACTGGAGCTGTCACTCAGAGAGTGGGCAGCACTCGCAGCTGGACGCTCTCTGGAAAGCCAGATGATGATGATCGTCAGATGTGTCGCGATTTCAGCTGCGGCTTTACGTGGCACGCGGAATCAGTGCAATTCGAGGTGTGTCCTGTGCCTTTGTACGTTTACTCCCACTATACGTGCTGTAGCAGATCTGACGTGTTGGCGATGATTGGACTGGAGTGTATCGTAGATATTCCACGCTATCCCAATCATTATGTATGAAAACGGAGCACCCAGAGTGGGGCATCATCCCTGTCGCACGCCTCGTGGGATGTCGCATTCAGCGGTTGACTATAAAACATGCGGGTGCTGCGCCGCAAAAAACGTGTTGGGATCCCAAAATAGGGCGGGAACAAGCCGTGTAAGTATGAGGATCAAGGCAAGCTGATGACACTGCCTTGTCCCCGTACCCCTTGATTGGGTGCGCTGATAAACCACGGGGAGTCATCATGCTAGATTCCCGTTCATCTTCCGTCAACAGCACCACGCCTTCGGTAATATCCGCCTGGCCAAATCGTCATCGTCCCAGATTCCCTGTCAAGCAGCGCCGCTTGACTCGACATGATTTAAGGGACCGTGCAAGCCGAGGAATTTCCCTCGAACACCTATGCAGTACCAGCGAACTGTCTCTTCATCCTCGATGGCCCCATCCGAAAGGTCGTACTCCTCTGGCTCTTCCAGTGCCTCCCCGCCACAAAAGCTCGTTGCGCTTCCAACCATGACGCACTCGCTCGCCCAGCTTCCAAACATGAACATGTCGTCGCTGCCCCATGACATGGTGCACTACAACGCAGCGGCCCACAGCATGGCGAGGGTAGGCGTCTTTCATGCGTACACGTACGCGCGCTCACCCTCTTTCAGATGGAGTACGCACTCCAGAGACAAAGACAACAGGGACCTGCACACGCTGCGCTCGCCGTGAGTCTCACCTTGTGTTCGTGGCGCAACATGTGCTGAACGTCTCTCAAAGGCATACGACGTGCGACGCTCGCCCAGTCCAGCACTGGCCGAGGACTCCCAGATCACAGTTCGAAGACAGCAAAACGCAAAACAAACCAGTGTACGTCTGGCTGTTTTGCTTGACCCCGCAAGATCTGATCCACTTCGCCGTCGTTAGTCACGCGACCGCAGATGAACGCCTGGTTACGACATCAGCGCTGAGCGCAATCCACCAGTTGGGGAAGACATGTAACATAGTGCATACCATATCTCGACAGGGTTAATTTCGGGATTTTCATTTTGGGATAAGTTATACCACTTGCTGTGTTGCTTTCCTTCACGAAAAGTACTGGGTATGGATGCCACAGTACATACAACTTTAATTTTTAGCTAGATATGAAGAGCTTTTATCCATCTGTATCGATCACTTCCACTTTCATTTCAACGTGTTCTTTTAGATATCCCATAAAATGCCTTTGGTCGAGACCCAAGGTTAAATGAACAATGCCACTGATAGCTGATACGTGGGAGGATCCCGATAGATATGTCAGTAGTGCGCCAGGGCTGCATCGTGCGCAAAGGAAGAAGTAAGCTGATCGCTTGGCGCGAGATCTCAGCGAGCCCCACAGTCCCTGATAAACGTCAGGCATGAAAGGGTTGTGAAAGCAGCACGAAACACAGGCAATTCTGTAGAGGCTAGATTCCATGCGGAGTGGAGCAGGAAGCGACACCACCACCAGTAGGTGGCGAGAAAGGCGTGCGCATGACAAGACACAGTGATATCATGAACGCAGGTGGAGGCACAAGGGGCCCCCAACTGCGTGTGGGGTACATCTCCGGAGCGCATACGTGCGTGCTGCAAAGCGCAGCGACACTGTAGCACAGCTTAACACGAGACGCAGTCGATGTGCGATCGACTGGGACCTACGTGCTGAAGCCATGATGGGCATATGGAGCAGGAGTGGCCAGTAGGATTGCAAAATCGCACGCTATTGCACGCGGGTTGAAGCGAACAGAAGACGTACACGAGGTACTACTCGGAAAGCATGTGAAGAATGAGGATTGCCTTTCACTTCGGAAGGAACTTGGCGAGAAGTCTATCGTTTGAGGGAGGAGAAGGGAAGTCTTCGGTGACTCCCGTCGAGAATAAGCGGGGCATAGGACACAGCATCCCGGTCCGGTGCGAGGAATGGTGCTGTGAACCAATCCATCCATTTTGATTGATTTGAATGGCTCTGTGGGTGTGTTCGACGTGTGCAGTGGAGCCCCAGGGAAATGGGTATGCCCGAATGAAGGAATATGAGATGTCCTCGGATCGCATCAGCGCAAAAGCCGACCCTATGAGTCACTTCTGGGAGGAATGTAGAAGATACCATGAGAACTCGGTTCTAGAGGTGCGCGATAGCCACATTTCGGGCTGACCTCATTCAGGGACGTTCCCATGGTCAGGGTAATCTCGCTGACGCACGACGCACGCAAGACATTCTCCAATGGGATTAGAGAGGGGAGTCGACTCGAAAGTGGTAACATTGGCCCAAACATTATCAATGCTAGGCCACAAATGGCGAGGCGTCGTTGCAGATAGGTCCGTGGCTGATCGGGGAAATTTGAAACTGATGGCCACCCATGCCAAGCTGCTGAATGGGATTGGGGCCGGCGAGTCAACCAACGGCCGAGCGCTCAGATATCAATGCTGCATCACGGTGGGACTACTCGAAAAAGCCTCCTTGGTTTTACAACTCACCCAAACCCATTTGGTCGTTCTTTCCTCGCACTGGCCACCAGCCCGAGTCTTAGCAACCATTGGGACTCAACTGCGCACTTGACGGTGTATGTCGAAGCAAGCACTACGGGAAGAAGTAACTGAATTAGGCAGGTGGTTGTTTGGCAATGGCCTTTGAAACAAACAACCACCTGCCAAATTTAGATACTCAACAACCCCTTCCCATACGAGCAAGACCCCAATAGCTTTGGCCAGTGCATGCCACGAACGTTCACAAAGGGAGTGATTATCTGATCCTGACTTTCTCTGGAAGTCGTTGGCTCTTGCACGTCGTCTTCGATGCTTGTACCATTGACGCTTCCGACTTGTCTGTGCTCGGCAGCACAACAGGACTCTCAGACGAATACGACAGAGCAGAGTTTCACCGATGAACCATGTTCCAGAATAATTGCTTGGCGCTCAAACCAATCCTCGGGATCTCTCGGAGTTGCAGTCGGAGCAAAGTTCGGTTCCGTATATCTCTTCGGAACCCCTCTACCTGGTGAGCCCACTTCGAAAACTAGCCTACCTTCCCAGTATCGCACAAAATTTCCTACGCCTGCCGCGACCGCGCCATCCGGTCCTCCTGCCTCTCCACCTTCTTCTCCAAAGTCACAACCACATTCCCGTCGACACTCGGGTTTTCTACAGTCTCCTTCATCCCTGTCCTTGAATCAAGCCCTCATCGGACCATCTGCTCGCTCTCGTGTTGTTTCTGGAGTATCTTGTGAACAAGTACAGGCGTCGAAGAGTGTTGTTGATTTCGAGGACGAGTCCGAACGGCTCAAGGATCTGCTAAAGAGCAGCGCTGTCAACAGATCGGCACGCGAGCGGAGCGTCGTGGATACGCTGATACCTAGTTTCGAGAAAGGGGTGGTCATCGCGCGAACGTCTCCGCTTCCTCCTTCCCCGCTCTACCAATCCTCAATCCTCTCGCCGGTCAGTCCGGGATCGGGCAAGGGGCGCGATGACCCAAAATCTCTTCTGCCTGCAGCGAACTCGCCAGCATTTACTCCCAGATCACTTTCTGCTTCACCGCACTTCCCTCCCTCAAATGACAAGACCGAAGAAGAGTCCGTTGCCTTAATCGCTCACATATTGCCGCCTCGTTGTGGTGTAACCCACGGAGTTGCAGATCTTGTTATTCCAAAAGGGTCAGACTTACTGGTGTCCTTGCAGGAATCAGGGTATGCATACGTGTTCACGGGGTGAACGTTTCTCATGTATGTTTTAGTGACGTGTCCGTATTTGACACGCATGATGGCGTATGTGTTGCAACTACGCGGTGTCGAAAGGCTGTCCAGTCACAAAATGATTCATCATGTTGGACGAGTTTGAGGTCAGTTCAGATTGAGGAGGTAAGGATTCAATATGCTCTCGCGTCGGTCTTTCTCTCAACTGCTTTCCATAGAAGGGCAACCTTATATTGGCCTGTGCCACATATCGACCCTCCTACTCGGATATTTTTGGCCCTCCTGATTCACTTGACGAGACTGCGGGGAAGAACGCACGCTATTCGTTATTCGAACTCCACGTCGGGGACCCTTACAATATCCATCCTGCATGGCTTGAACCGCTGGGTGACTGGCAGGTCGATGGTTTTGCCGAGGCTTCTGACATAGTGCGCAACGAAGTAGACGGTATGTCTTTTCGCCCTCGGCCATCGAGTCTCCCCCATTCTCCTCACAGGCTCGTTATCCTTTATTTACATCAATAGCGAGTGCCATGTGATTTCCAGGCCGCTCTCTATCGTCTCTCGCTTCGAAGTTCGCGCGCGCACACGCTCCGTTGCGTCTTCCTCCCCGAACTCGGCCGAGGAGCCCAGGGTTTCGATGATCCCCAATCCGATCAGATCTCTTAGCAACAAAAGCGCTGAGAATATTGCACCCAAAGATGTGGATGGAACAACGTCCGAGTGTCTAGCTCCTCCCAATACGGATTATTCGCGTCTGTGGTTCGGACAAGAACAGGACTTTGGGGAAGCTGTATTTTCGTCCACACCTCGCAATCTAAGAGGGCTTTCCAGTCGATATGTCGTTGCAAGAGATGCAGTGCTTGGTCTTGCTTGGACAGACACTGAGGTTCTGGTGCGTTCGAGAACACATACCGCGATTGCTTTTAAACGACTTCTTTATGTACAGATCTTTCAGTTTCGAATTGGTGGAGAGGCATCCGATCGGTCCTTCACGCAAGTTCAGCCGGAAGGCGTTGGCAAGATCTTGGAGGTACGGTTCGTCGACAGTCAGACGTTTGTGGTCGTGGGGGTTAGTTTTTATCGTCACGTTACAAAATATGGAGCGCTCAGTCAGTGTAACAGAGCATCGCCCGGTGGTACAAGTTAATCTCGGTGGATGCCAATGGGGATGAAAACGACTCGGAAAACGCCAGGTTGCAGTAAGTCCTGTTGTCATTGTTTTGTCCCCAAACGAGCTTTCAAGATCGTTTTGTGATATTCAGGCCAATACCCGCCCAAACGATCTCTCTCGGGACAACCAGCGTAGCCTCTCTCATCAATACCACGAACGAGATTGTCACACTCCGTCATACTTCTTCGGGCCTCAAGGAGGTTTCCCTGTCCGGACTGTCAGAATCGCAAGATCAGACGTTTCGTAGACTTTGGCGTTCACAACCGGCGATCGCTTCTCGCCAGGAGATTAATGCCACTCTGACTGCAGTTCTTCCCTTGGAATTCAACTCGCTTATATTTGGCTACAGTAGGTTTTGTGGTCTTTCTCTGTCGGCCTTGTCTGATATTTATTCTTCTAGGTGATGGCCACCTCCATCACACCTCCTTTTCTGCATTAGCAATACCCTCTCCAAAGTCGCCTTCGGAGTCGCCTCCTTCCTCAGCTTCCGTCCATCCAACCGAAGCTTCACCGTTTCAAGACACTTCAAACATCCCCATTCCTGCGTCTATTTGTTCATTGCATCTCATTCGCAACGAACGAACAGGGGATCGCTTCATCATTGGAGGATCAGATGACGGTGGCATCGCTGTATGGTCACTACAGTACGAAGAAACTCGTCTTTGAAGCTGGAGGACTTATTCACGTCTCATCAGGGACCTCAAGCTCTGCGCAAGTTTCGTCCAGTTTATAGCCCCATTGCTGTACGTCGTTCAAGTGCGACAGCAAGAGGAACACGCGGGTCCACTACGTGGATGTGCGCTGTGCATATCCGTAGATGGCACGATCGCGGTCATTGCGGTGGACGGATTTGAGTTGTATGTCTGTCTTGACTGTGGTCTCGTTCGACCGAGATGACCCCTTGGCCTAGGTTGTATGTTTTACCGGGTGCATCGTCGCCTCTGTCAAGCATCCATTACGGTGGTGGCGAGGAACATGATTTGCTTATGGTGCTTTACGTCGACGGCTCTGCAAGACTGTGGGACATCAGGACGGGCGAGTTTCGGCGTGCGACGGACACTGAAAAGGCTAGAGACGCCCTCGGTACCTCCAGTTGGTTCGAGTTGTGAGTCTGTCGTCGGTTCATCGCTGTGAATGAAGTAGATTCTCAATGTTTCTTGCAGACCGATCGACGGCAGAGACACACACGTAAGTCCTTCGGTGTCAACCCTTGCCAACGCGTCTGCGACTGTGAATTCGTGTAAGTGTATGCTTTTGAATGGGAGCCACTGTAACTGATATTATTTATGAGTGTGCACGTTCACGATTGCACTTGAGCGCTTCATGAAGCTGACCGCGGTGGATGCGAAAGCGTCTGGTAATAGCCCAGTCTCTTCTGTGGCCCCCTCGCCCTTGGCGCACCTCCGCACTCTGCTGTCGATCATGTTGACCCGTGGACTAAGTCCGGATATCGATGAAGTGTGTGAAATCAAGTTGGGTATCGCATTCGGCTCGGGCGGCGTCGGACATATTTCGTGAGTCCCGTTCTTCTGCGCTGTGTACATGAGCCTACGTGTTGAGACCCCCGAAGCAGTCAAGCGACGACCCTTTACAACTACCAGAACGTTGGGAACGCGTGGTGTATGTCAGGGGTCGTTTCTGCCTCACGCGCGATCGCCATCATTGCGATTCTCAAGACAATGTCGCTTTACGAGGGTACGTCGGTGTCTGCAACCCATGGGTTGCTGAACTGATCGTCTTGTCGATAGACATCAGCGACGATTGTCAAACTGTGATGACGTTTTATGCCGCCTCGCTTCAGTCTGTCGTCGGACCTCATTTCAAAGCACCAGATGTCGTTTATTTGGCTCGACGGTGGCTAGATGCGTCGAGTATGCCCATCTTCTGGTGTGTGCGTCGCCACAGTGCACTGATGTCCGAGTACAGACGAACTGCGTCACGCGGCAAGGATCTTGTTTGATACGGGCGTGGTCAAGCTTTCCGACGAGGAAAGTGCAGCATTGGTGGACGCTTGGCAACATCACCGTCAGTGACGCGTCATTCCGTCTGTTCTCTTTCGTCGTACTGATTTGACCCCCCAAGTACCGTGTCTACAGCCTTCTGCCGATCAAGACTCGAAGCAGTCGGGACTCGCGCTCTTTCTTTGTGGTTACATGGCCATCGAGAAATACAGTCTTTTGTCGACAAGGTGGGTCGCAGGCCCGTGTCCCCTTTGCTCAGTGCACTGACGCGCATCCAGTGCCCTCGTGGACGTCTCCAAGTCGATCCCGCTGTACCTGCACGACGACACCTCGACTCATCGCACCCTCGCCATCGACCTTTGCGCAAAAGGCTTCCATATCTGGCAACACTACATCGACAGCATGGCCCTCTTGCGTGCGCTCTTTACGCTCGCGACCAACATGCGCAAGGAGCAAATTTCCGTCCAAAATATCGGTCCACAAGCGCGTTCGGCAGTGTTGCAGATCGCATTGCAGCACACAGCGTTGTTCATGACGGTGTTGACGTTGGACATCTTGAATCCGAGATCGGTGGCCGAGCGGAAGAGCGTGATGCAGTTGGTGGCGTTTTTGATACGCAAGGTGAGTCGGGTTTGCGTTCGTTGGCACGGGCTGTTGCTGACGAGATGTGACAGCGACCGCTGATACTGTATCCCCACCTACCACGATTGATGGAGGCGGTGGTCAAGTCTCTCGATCCCAACTCGACGGCGAGCCGAGACGCTGTGCTCGACACTGCGACCGAAATCATCGGACACGTCGTCAAAACGTGTGTCTCTCCCCATTGTCCATCCCCCGTCCTCTCGTCTCCTGCCCACGCACAAACTAACCCTCTCGACAGCTTCCCTTCCGTAGACTTTCACAACCCAACCCAACGTCTCGCCGTCGGCACCTCCGAAGGCGCCTTCATCATGTACGACCTCAAATCCGCCACCCAGCTGTACGTCCTCGAGGGACACACCCACCGCCCGACCGCGTGCGCGTTCTCTCCCGATGGCCGACGGTTGGTGACTGTGTCGCTCGAGGAGGGCGTGGTGAGGGTGTGGAAGGTCGGCGCGAGCTTGGCGAGCGCGTTGTTGCATCCGGGCCGACCGCCGAGGCAAGGCGAGATGGGGTCGCGGCCGTACAAGACGTTTCCGTTCAACGTTGGGGACGAAGGTGAGTGTGGATGGATGTCTTCTCGACGAGCGTCGCTAAACTTGTTTCCTTCCCCTTTTTTGTTGCAGCCAACATGACGATTGCGGGAACGCTCGAGTGGGTGCGCTTTGAATGGTTGTCCGATCGCAGCGTGCGCCTGCATATACGCGAAAGCACGCTGTCCTTTAGCGCATGATCATACGCGTTACGAAGACCCATGTGCGTATGTGTGTGTGTATGTGTGTGTGTGTGTGTGATCTCGTATTACATTGTTGTAGACGTTTGGGTTTTATTGATGAACGTTCTGGCACACGATGTAGGGCACAGTTATCGTATCACTTATGCAGACTGTTCGTGCAATGCAAATGATTCGGAACCCCGGATTCTATAGACTCGAAATGGCTTGTTGGAGGTAGGTACATATATGCACGAGTTGATCATTGATAGGATAATGCATTCCCTACTTGACGTACCTGAAAACAGATATACATCCAACGGAAAGACCGCACGAACGACTCACGGGCCGGGAACCAGGCAAGGACAACAAAGGTTACGGTTCGTCATGGTACGACGGCCGCACATCCACCTTGACGTTAAGAAGTCGATTCTTTCACTTCGATTTTTCCACCCTGAGCACGGGACCAGACACAGCGTTTCGGACGTGGTGAGCAGGATGAACGACGTCTCGGCGTTCTCGGACTTTCCAATCGATTCGACGATTCTGCCGTCTCCGGAAATAGGAACGCAGACAGACCCATCACCCTAGTGATGAAACGGCAAACATGACCAGCAAGAGCTCGTCTACTGGTCATACGCGGAACGCTTCAGAGAAACGCGCATACGATGCTACCACTCGCCATGGAGATGATGGTCCGTATTTGCGTCAGGAATGTAAGGTATATGCTGAGCGCGAGTGCGAGCGGATTCAGAAATGTCTCGGCTGAGGATTGAGGAGGGAGTGGCAAGAGCAGCGCTGTGTGATGTGAGGCATATCAGTGGAAGCGCACAAGATTATGCGACGTGATACAAATAGTCCGACCGTCTCGGAGCCTTGCCCAGCAATCATGTACTGTCATCCGTGTTGTGGGTGTGCGTGACGCAAGCTAGTGGCTCGGTGAAAAACGCGCACCTAGTTAACAACCCCTATTTTTGACATTTTTGAACCTGTCTGGAACTCGAGGCCTGAAAATTGGTGTTAAAAACCTTTGTTATGTCACATAGAAGAAAAGAGTATCTTTCTCCGGCGTGATCGAAGCTCGCATGGCCGTTAAGAGAGATGAGGCTAGTACATGGATCACTATTGTGCCTCCGAAGCGTCCGGGGGAAGTGTGGATGGGTGGGGGGGGCAAAAGAAGCGACAGGGAAAAATATGGAGAATCATACCTACATGAACCCTCAAACAACTCTACTGTGGGATATTGAACCCCAAAGCGACGTCCTAACCCAAACGCCTAGATTTACCCCTGGCCGTGGGGCGAGTGTATGTTGAAGCGGGTAGAGATAAGATAACGAGGTTGTGTGGTTATCCTGTGAACGCCCGAGGTATGAGTGTCCATCGACAATCATGATGTGCTGACCTGCCTCGGTTGTATAGCCGAACCCCTTTGCTGTCGGGAGTGAGCGGAGGACTGAATTCAGAGCCTACAGGCCAACAAACCAACATTTGTGCAGGGAGCTGAGGCTGTACGATGAGTCACGGAGAAAGCGGTTGCACGGATAGACTGGAGTATACGGGAACGAAGTTGGGAAAGCCGGATCAACAGATGGCTCGCGAATGAGGTGAAGGGACGCTCTCTGGGATATGCCGTATCTCTCCTATCAGCGAAGAGCATAGACAGGAGGGGTGAACCGTGGATTCGTCGAGTAGCTATATCTAGCATGATTAAGTGTCTCGTGCCATGCAACAGGTGGTGACTTGTCGGCCTCACAGTTGATGGTGCGCATGTTTTCGTGACGCGGTGCCTTGGAAGAACAAGTACCGAAAACACGGGGTGATGAAGCATGTGCAGAGGCCTATATCAAGAAAGAGCAACGTGTATATAATGCGGAGATGCGGCGTACCTTTGAGTCCATTGCTTCTCTCCATCGACCTGTCACGTCGTCAACAATGGGCGGTGCGTGGTGCTGCGTTGACGCTGACCGTTGGACAAGAACGCTATGATCCGATGGAAATCAACATCGTCGGTGAGAACCTACTGCGTGCGGTCACGTTCTCAGTGGATGGCAAGTACCTCTTGAGCGGCGATAAGGGTGGGGTTCAAGTGTGGCGAGTGCAAGACGGCAAGAAAATGGCAACAATGGCAACAAAGCATGCCTTCTGTCTCGCCGTGTCCAAGGACGGGAGATGGATCGCAGCCGGGTATGGGACGCAAATACCTACAAACAAGTCTGGACGCACAGCGACTCGAGGGATACCTACAACATCAACGGAGTCGATTTCTCGCCCGACTCGTCACTGCATCGAATAACTGCACAGCCGTCGTATGGGACATTGCAACGCGCAAAAAAGAAGAAACACTCCGCCACAATGAATGGTTGTTCGCAGCGAAATACTCGCCGCAGGGTGATCGAATCGCGACAGCGTTCCGTTCGAGTCTATGACAACAACGATGGCCGCTTACTCGTGGACATCAAAGTAGGGGTCACCCCGGTACAACGCCGGGCTCCTCTGGTTCAACAACCACCTCCTTGTCATATCCGATGGTAAAATCAACCAACTCGAAGCATCCACAGGGTCAGTGATCTCGGAATGGCCACTTCCCGATACGCGCAACTCGCAGTGCATCGGCATACCGAAGCACGGGGAATTCATCGCATACTCTGCTGAACGTACCGTTACATTTTGGGACACCTCGACACACACGCAGCTTGGTCGCATCCAACACCCTCAAGACATATATTCAATCGCAGTCTCTCCAGACGACCATTTTATCGCAATCGGTGGAGACGCAGGAACAATCACCATTCAAAGTCTATCTCGCATCACTGTAAGTAGCGTGTATTATGGGATCACCGCCTATTTGAATCTTGAATATTCATACTGCCAAATCCCGTTGGCACATTGTGTTAGGCATCTACTCGCGAAGATCAATCAGACGGGCAGCCTTCAATATCGGGAGATCACGACGACATCTCCCCCCCGCCGGTAGGACTTGGCCACTTTGTCACAGTATGCGTCGTATTGACTCCATTGTGTACGTATTTTCTTCATAGGATTCAATCCCCTTGTCCCGTCAACACCCCACTTTCCGGGAACCAGACTTTCACATCGACGACGCTGTCCTCGATCTATGGAAGCAGGACCAGCTCACAACCGCGGAGGCGTTACTAACCACAGCAATCACAGTCTCTAATACAACCCACCATCTACTCGCTAGCCGAGCTCTCGTGCGGGCCCGTTTGCAAGAATGGGATACAGCGCTCGTGGATGCTGAAATGGTATTTGTTGCTCTGCTCTCGCATGCACTGACACTGACGCTAACTTACACCGAGGCCATCAATCTTCAGCCGTCCGCCATTGGGTACATTGCAAAGAGTATAGCCCTCGTCGGCAAGGGGGACAGGCACAAGGCTTATCGGGCCTGTGACATCGCATTTGAGCGCTTCCATTCATCTCACGTTACCTTTCTCCTTCTAATCAAGGTCTGTATTTTTTCGATCATGGCGTACCTCACCTCATATCCCATAGGCCATCGTTGTGTTCATGGCCGGAGAGCACCCCGATGCGATATCGCGTGTCGACGACCTCATCGCTACGGTTCCCTTCAATTCAATATGCTATGTCGTCCAGGCATGCCCATAACCTGCTATTACATGGCAACGTTGCTGACATGCTCAGCAGGCATACATGTATCTTCTCGTTGGAAACTCGCGCATGGAGTGCTCCAACCACGAGGGTGCAATACAGTCGTTCGAGCGTGCTCTAGCCCAAATGCAACACCACGCAAGTCGACCGCTCTATGTGATTTCATTGGTGAGTCTCCAAACGGGTGTATTACAACGTATCAAAATCACTGTCTTTAACAGATGTCCGGATGGAAATTCGATCATCTCGGCACTACGATTCAACGGCGTCTGTGTGAAGCCCTGTATGCAGCCGGTCGCACCAAGGATGCCGTCGAATGTTTCCTCCAGATGGCGACGACTGAATTGGGAAGCCAGACGAACCTGGATGGTGAGCATTCCAAATGGGCTCAAAGTGAGAGACTGGCCATGATCTCGTGTCGTGCTTACGTAACAGCATTGGTCAGACTTCCGTCAGCGTGCCTCCAAGAACGTGGAGCACCTCGGAGATACAACAGTGGATTCCCAGCGACATGACGAAGCAATCTCCCACTATACAACCGCTTTGTCACTCAATCCCCCCTCCCCACAAGGCATTCTCATCAAGCGAGGCAAGGCACTCGTCGTAACCGGATCATGGAAACAGGCCTAGACGATGCAAACCAGGTTCTTTTTTTCTCTCATGGTGTTCGATCTTGTTGACCCATCACCCTTAGGTGATCGCGCTCGATCTGTCGTCGCCATGGGGCTACGAAATCAAGTATGCAGCTTTACACAAGGGAGGAGACCACGATGATGCGGTTAATGCGTTCGAAACGATGCTCTCGAAGATAGCGCAGTCACCTGACCCAGACATTCAACGTGAATTGTACCCACATTACGATGATAAAGGGATTTATTGACATCGTTCGACAGGGCAAGGTGACCAATACGTCAGCCCATCGAGCACGCGGGCGACAATTCGCAGAATCGTCCAACGGACTATTCGTCATTCGCCACGTGTGCTCATCAACACGTCCACCGGCCGTCTCCACAACAAATCTGAGCAGGCATCTGCATTCGAGTCTCTGCCAGTATTCAAAGAACTTGTATCCTCAATGACGACACGCACCGACTACCCTCGCATCAAGCGTGAAGTGCGACAGTACTTCCGATACGTGATGCTTTCGCACAAGTGGGAAGAAAACGAGCCACTATTCCAGCAGGTGATACACGTTGCAGTGTATGACTTGGAACAGTCTCCGTCTCATGACAAGTTGCAAACGTTCTGCAAAATCGTTCGGGATGCTGGATTCAATTGGGCATGGAGCGATACGTGTTGTATTGATAAATCCGATCACTTTGTGCTCCAAGAGGCTCTTGTCGCCATGTTCAAATGGTACCAGGGTTCGGCGATGATGATCGTTTTCCTTCGTGGTGTTCGCCCTTCGCAGCGCGGCGCTCTCGTTAAGAGCATTTGGAACACTCGTGGCTGGACACTTCAGGAATACGTTGCTGCAAAGGTGATCCACTTCTATACAGAAGATTGGACGCTATATCTTGATCTGGAGTTGCCGAACCACAAAGAGTCACCGGAAGTGATCTCGGAAATGGAGCAAGCGACTGGGGTTTCTGCACAACAATTGATGGCACTTCGTCCCGGCTTAACCAGCATTCGGGACAAGTTGCGTCTCGCTTCAACCCGGCACACGACGCTGGTAGAAGATGCTGCATATTCTTTGCTTGGGATTTTCTCGGTTACTGGTATGCACGCAATATATGGTGAAGGGGAGGGTGCACTAGGACGTCTATTGGCGCATGTTCTTGCTGGATCTGGAGACGTCAGTATCCTCGCATGGACCGGGGAGTCCGGCACCTTCAACAGTTGTCTGCCTGCTCGTATCACCGTATTCAACGAATCTGCCACGTCACACCTCCCACCACCCATTCAGGACGCGGAGGTGGAAACAATCGTCACGGTACCGCACACTTCTTCATTCGACCTCGATGAGGCTCTGAGCTTATACGACTGTCTCAACGAGCTTCCTGCACCTTGGTTCGCAGCGAGTCGGATGAAACTTCCATGCATCGCTTTCCAGCTCCCCCCTCTCACTCCTTTTCGAACACGATCAGGCCGTGTTTATCGCGCGGATACTATCCCCTTTGGGACGGTAGAAATCAAAACAAGACATGACCTCTCTCGGATGCAGTCTCTGTACCTCGTGCATCCCTGGCCGGATACTCTCTTGGAGCGTGAAGACATGCACAGTAATGCGTTCGTAGAGGACGACGTTGCACCACCACCGTCACCGAACACAGACAATGAAGAGGTCTGGGAGGAAATTGACGAGGATTCTTCACTTCCTGTACCCGAGTTACCCTCGTTCCCCACTCCCGTGCGTATGGCACCGATGGACAGAGAGACGTGGGCACGACGGCTCGTTGCACGTCTTAGACAGCCATTTGGCGCGTTGTTGGTCACGCTGGCAGCGACGAACCGACGTGCGATGGATTACAGGCGGGTCGCGGCTGATAGCTTGATCACGGTACGATTTCAGGACAATGCTCCGCTGGCTGATATTC